>CAUYSK010045551.1:0-58966 GCA_963575035.1 Avahi laniger | reverse complement strand
GAAATTAATTGGACAACTAAAAGTATATAGAAAAAATTAGCCGGGCATGGTGGCGTGTGCCTGTAGTCCCAGCTACTTGGGAGGCTGAGGCAGGAGGATCGCTTGAGCCCAGGAGTTTGAGGTTGCTGTGAGCTAGGCTGATGCCACAGCACTCTAGCCCAGGCAAAAGAGTGAGACTCTGTCTTAAAAAAAAAAGAAAGAAAAAATATTTTCAATAAATACAACTAATAAAATTTTTAAATACAACCAATGAAACAGAATACATAAAAATTACATAAGTCAATGAAATTCACAACTGAATTAAAAAATTAGCAAAGAATTTGAACAGACACTGCACAAAATAAAATATCCATATGGCGAATAAGCATATGCTTAAGTGATCACATTGATTAATTTTCAGGGAAATGCAAATAACCAAAATGAAAAATATGGACAATCCAAATGTTATCAAGAATGGAGCAAATTTACCTCTCATACACTGCTTTTGGGATTGTAAAATGTGCAATGACTTTGGCAAACTGGTAGTTTCTAAAACAGTAACAATTCTTGCCCTATGTCCCAGCAAGTCTACTGCTAGGCATATGCCTGTATCAGTCCCATGACTAAGTACCATGGTCTGAGTGGCTTAAACAATCGGCATTGACTGTCTCACAGTCCTGGAGTCCAGAAATCAGAGACCAAGGTGTTGGCAAGGCCGTTTTTTTTCTAGAGGCACTGGGAAAGAACCTATCCAGACTTTTTCCCAGATTCTGGCAGTTTGTTGGCCTGCGGCAGCATGAGTGCAATTTTCACATGGCGTCTCCCTTATGTGCGCCTATATCCAAAGCCCCCTTTTTTTATAAGGACATCTAATCCAATAGGATTAGGAACTACCCCACTCCAGTATGGCCTCATCTAGATTAATTAAATCTTTAAGAACCCTGTTTCCAAATAAGGGCACATTCTTATGAAATACTGGGGGTTGGGGATTCAGCATATGAATTTTTTGGCAGACACAATTCAAGCTGTAACAGTACTCAACAGAAATGAATGTGTATTGTCCACCAAAAGCCAGAACAAGAATGCTAATGGCTATTTAACTGACAATAGTCAAAACTGAAAATGAACCAAATGCACAACACAGAAGGAATGGATCAACAATATGTCATATATTCATACAACAGAGTATTAAATGATAATGTAAACAGAACAAAATGACTGGTGCACTCAGCAACATGGATGATTCTCAGAAACATGACACTGAGCCACAAAAGCCAGACACACTCGTGTATATACACTCATTCCTTCTATGTAAAGTTGATGTGAACCGTGAGTTTTTCCGTCAATGAATCCACGAGGATGGAAGTTGGAAGAGTGATGACCTGTTACCGCAGAGGTGGGAATGATGGAGGGGGGACCAGGGAGGGCACGGGAGAAGCTTCTATGAGAGGAAATGTTCCACACCTTCCTGTGGGGACTGATCACTCAGGGAAACATGTAAAATTAATCATGACATGCACTTAAAATACATATTTTACTATACATATTATATCGAGGGAAGATTATCAGGAAAAATAATAAAAACTACATAGGGGGCCTGGCATGCTTCAATGCAGAGCCTTCACCTTTTCTTATACAATCTTGTGAAAATGTTGACCAAAAAATTGTTCATCTGGAGGATGCATAATAAAATCTACCTAGCAGGGGCTGGTTAACCCATAGCCTCCAAATCTGGCCATCGTAAACCCAGGGACACGCTCACTTATGTGCTAATGCCACAGCCTGGGAACAAACAAAACCTAGTGACTGTGAGCTGCATCATCTCTCTAGGGACTTGGCTCATGTGGTCCTGGAGACCAAGAAGTCCCAGGATCTTCCATCAGGGGACAAGCTGGCGAAACAAAAAAACTGGTGGTGTAATTCAGTCCAAGTCGGAATTCCCAAGAATCAGAGGCCAACGGTATAAGTCTCAGTCTGAGTCCAAAAGCCGGAGAACCAGGGGGCTTGATGCACCAGGGCAGGAGCAGATGGATGTCCCAGCTCAGGAAACAAGCAGGCAAACTCACACTTGGTCCTCCCTTCTGTTCTGTCCTGGCCCTCAACAGACTGGTTGACGCCCTCCTGCGTTGGTGAGGATGGATCTTCTTCACTCAGTCTACTGATTCAAATGTTAATCTCTTCCAGAAACGCCCTCACAGATACACCCAGAAATAACATTTTACCAGCTATCTGGGCATCCCATGATCCAGTCAAATTGACATATGAAATTAACCATCACAATGAGCAAAGATAGGTGAGAGAGAAAACAAAAAGAGGGGGAGAGCGAGAGAACGTAAATAAAAGAGAAATACGAAGATAATACTTTTTCCTGTGTACCCTAATAGAAACGCCGATGCACAGGAGATGGTCCACAGCCTGGAGTACGAGGCAAGTCAGCAGAGAGCCAGGTGGCAACTGTCAGTTTTTCAGGAAAACAAGTTTCAGGGCTTTGGCCTCAGTCAAGACCATCTGCAGTATTTACAAAAGAGTGAAATAATTGACTTCGATATTGATAATGCTTGAATTCCTCCCCCAGATTCACTTATCTTCTATGTTTCCTGTTTGGCAAAACAAGAGTATGATCATCCATTTTTTTAAAGAGGATTCCCATGGCACATACAGAGGCATTTTTTACAAGGGATTAATGGAAATAATATCACATATGCAGAAAATTCGATTGCTTGAGCTGTGCACATGCTCTTCTATGTGCACAATGCACAGTTGCAGTCCGCAGAGTGAGACTGCAGAGTCCCCATAGATAAGCCGGCCGGCAGGATATGCAATTGCAAGCCCCTACTCCTGGGAGACAAAGGGGCTGTAGAAGCCATGTGGTTTCACCTCTGATATTAAGCAGCGTTTCTTTCTGCAGCAGCCTGCAGGGCACTACACAGCCGGTAGTGGCTCTGATGAAGGAGGAGCCTGCAACCTCCCTGACCTGTCAATCCAGGTTCAGTGGTTGTGATGTTGGAGAGCTCTCAGTTCCTCAGAGCCAAAGTCAACCACCAATAGGTCTTAGTTAAGATACATGGACCCAGACAAAAATATACAATGGGGAAAAGAATCTCTTTTCAATAAATAGTTCTGGGAAAACAGGGTAACTACATGCAGAAGATTGAAACTGGATCCCCACCTCTCACCTCTTACAAAAAATCAATTCACGATGGATAACAGACTTAAACCTAAGGCATGAAACCTTAAGAATCCTAGAAGAAAATGTAGGGAAGACTCTTTCAGACATTGGCCTAGGCAAAGAATTAATGAAGAAGACCCCCAAAGCAATCACAGCAGCTACAAAAATAAATGGGACCTGATCAAATTAAAAAGCTCTGCACATCCAAGGAAACTATCATTAGAGTGAATAGACAGCCTATAGAATGGGAGAAAATATTTGCTTTCTACACGTCCAGTAAAGGGCTGATAACAAGAATCTATGTAGAACTCAAAAAAATCAACAAGAAAAATTCAAACAACCCCATCAATAAATGGGCAAAGGACATGAACATAAACTTTTTGAAAGAAGACAGACTAATGACCAGCAAACATATAAAAAATTGCTCTACATCTCTAATCATTAGGGAAATGCAAATCAAAACCACAATGAGATATCACCTAACTCCGGTAAGATTGGCCTTTATCAAAAAATCCCAAAGCAACAAATGCTGGCAAGGATGTGGAGAGATAGGAACACTCTTACAGTGCTGGTGGGACTGAAAATTAGTGCAACCTCTGTGGAAAAGAATTTGGAGATACCTCCAAGAGCTACAAGTAGAACTACCATTTGATCCAGCAATAGTACTACTAGACATCTACTCAAAGGAACAAAAGACATTCTACAATAAAAACATCTGCACCCGAATGTTTATGGCAGCACAATTCACTATTGCAAGGATGTGGAAACAACCCAAGTGCCTGTCAATCCATGTGTGGATTAATAAAATATGGTAGATGTATACAATGGAATACTACTCAATTATAAAAAACGACGGTGAACTAGCACCTCTTATATTTTCCTGGATAGAGCTTGATCCCATCCTCCAAAGTGAGGTATCACAAGATTGGAAGAATAAGCACCACATGTACTCACCATCAAACTGGCATTAACTGTTCGACACTAAAGTGCTCACATGATAGTAACCTTTATTGGGGATTGGGGGGAAGGGGGTGGGTTAACTCACAACTAATGGATGCAGTGAGCACTGTATGGGAGAAAGAGCATGCCTCAAATCATGGTTTGGGTGTGGCAAAGTCATAACATGTAACCAAAATGGTTGTACCCCCATAATATCCTGAAATAAAAAAGATAAAATAAAAAATAAGATACCTGGACCCAGGTATCTCAAGTGCTCTTTTGTGTGTTTATGCTAGCTCTGCCCTTTGCCTCTCCTTAGCTGCAGATGCATTCTCCACCCCTCTGTGCCCGTACTGCATCTCCAGAGGCTGATACACAGAGACTCTGTCACCTGGGATCCTTGCTAGCTGGTTCCAATTGGACTCAGTCATGGACAGCACCAGCAGGAGACTAGAGGGTGGAAGCAGGAGGAAGAGCTCCAAGTGTCCTCCCTACTCACTTCCAGCCTGGGGGGTGCACCATGGGCATAGCCATGTACTTCCTGACTGTTGCCCAGGCAGCCTGCCCATGTGTCCAACCCACCCTGCCTCTGCTCCCTTCTGCCCAAGGGTGGTGATGGCTTCTCACCATTGCACTTTTTTGTGGAATCAGTGTCCCTTATTTATTTCTTCAATTTTGTCCACACTTCTGTAAATGGTCCCTTTATTAAATCCTTGTTGTTTGGACCATCTAGGTTGAATTATGTTTCCTGTGGATACAGTGGATACTCTGTACTGATACACTGCTAACCCTTCAAATAGGGCCACCATGACCTAGCCAATGCAGTGCTTCACAATGTACGACCACAGTCCCACTCTGTGACAGCATTTGTGTGAACATACACTGGACGGCCTGTGATAGTCCCACTGAGCCACACTCCCAAGCCTCAGTGCAATCACGCTGACAGCAACCCAGTTCTCTCCTACTTCTCTAGCTGCCTGGTGCTTTGATTCTTGATACTATTTTTTCTCATCCAGCTTGAAGATGTCAATCATCTATAGCTGAAACCAAAAATACAATAGGATTTGTTCAGTTTTTATCTTTTCTTCAACTAACATCAGCCCTCATAAGAAACATTTTCCTAAACTCTTAACTTGTTCACTGCCTGTTTTCCCTCATTCAAGGGTAGACTCCGCAGGGCAAGGACTATGTTTACTTTGTTCTCTGCTGTACCTCTAGGGCCTAGAACAATAATGTATAGTGCATGGTAAACACTCAATAAATATTTGTTGAATAAATAGATGAGTGAATAAACAAGAGTATACATGAACAAGACAGGATCAAACATTTTCAGGCCAGTTCTACTAGTGACACAGGAAATAAATCTATTCCTTATACTCAGATTATGGCTACATGAAAAGTTAATTAAAATGCAAGGCAGAAATAATAAATGTGGAAGCAATGAGGGAAACAGAAAGTCACCACTAGAACAACACAATAATAATTGCTCCAGGCAACTGATGCGTGCTAAAATTAGTGGGTGGAACTTATAAGGAGAAACAGGAATTTGCATAGCCTTGCAGTATTTTCTGCACAATATTTAATTACTGTGCTGGCTTTAACATATGTCCTGAAATCCTTTGATACTGCTCCTTCTAGAAGATGAAGCTTAATTCACCTCCCATTGTAGTGTGGGCTGAATGTAGTGAATTCCTGCTAACAGACAGTGGAGTTTCCAGGCCCCAGCACCGTCCTTTGTTGTAGGGCTGCCCTGTGCCATATAACAAGTTAGCATCATCTTCAGCCTCCTCCTGCTAGATTCCAAGAACACCCCCCGCCCCATCCGTGACAGTCGAGCATGTCTCCACTGAAAATCCTCTGGGGAACAAAACCAGCCCCATTGACAGCTACTGAAATAGAGGGTAGAAAGGGAAACAGAATAACTTTACCGCAGAAAACTCTGGCAAAAACCATCTTAACCAAGTAATTAGCATTCACACTGCCATGGAAATCATGCTGGCGTCTTGCCCCCCACGTGGTGAAATGAGAAGGGTAAACAGAACAAACTCGCATCAAGGAACATTCCACAGATCTGTCTGACTGGCGCTCTTCAAAAGGGCAAGGTCATGAAAAACAAGGACAAACAGGGAAACGGTCACGAATTAGAGGAGACTAAGGAGGTACAATGAGTGAATGCAACATGGTGTTCGGAACTGGATCAGTCACAGAATAGAAAAATTAGCATTAGTGCCGCAGTTCAGCTCAGGGGCTGACGTGATTCTGACGCCAGTGACTCGCCTTGACAAATGTTCCACGGTTGGATATGAAGCTGCTGTGAGGGGAGCGGACTGAAGGAAGACAGGAACTCTCCGTATCACCTTCACAGCTCTTCTCTGAATCTGAAACTCCTTCAAAAGAAAGTTACACAACGATAGAAAGCGAGGTCGTGAGCACTAAACACAAACGAGTGGTGGAGGCTCCTTCCGCCTCTCTCTGCGTGTAGGCCCCGCGCCTCACTACTCGCGCACGACCCGCAGCTTTGTCACTCCGAATTCGTAATTCTGCTAGTACTTTGAGCAACTTCTGGTCATATACTTCACTCCGGGTCTACGACAGCCCCATTCACTAGGTAAACAAGATGATAAAATTTCCAAGCCTCGGGCTAAAGAAATAGCTTAGGCAAAGTTTCCTCTAACCCAACTACAATTGATGAAAATCTCTTGGAAGTAAATTACTTCCATTCATCCCAAATCTCATTGTCTTTCCAACTGTCTGGCTGATGCTGCGGGCCCTCCAAGAATAGAGCTGCATTTGAAGGAATTTGGCTTATGTTGCCTTGAGTTTTTCTTCCGTGATTCATTTATGGACAGGCTGCATAATGGGGTCACCTAAATTATTAGGGGTGTAGAGCTCTTCTAAGAGGAGAACTCTCTAGCCCATAATTGAAAATACAGAAAAAACATCTCACAGAGCCAGGCGAGGGTGGAGAAGTGCAATATAGCTTCAGCGAGAGCAAGGGGCAGCGCACGATAAAATCATGTTAGTTCTGATCAGAAGAAATATTGACTGTGATTCCCAAGCTTCCGCTTGGTTCCCAAAGAACTGAGCCCCCAGAGGCACCTCACTCATCTGCCTCTCCAGTGCTCTGGACTGGGCCAAGCAGGAGCCTGTGGAACCTACGCCAATGCCCACCCTTAGGTCTAGCTGAGGAAGGGCTGGCAAGGTGCTCGTAAACCACCTGTGCCCACCACCCTGCACTGTCGCTCCTGAGCGGGAGGGGGCTGTGGGCCATCCTGCACCTCCCTGAAGAGCACTGACTGGTGTCTGAACTCTCCCCTAGGAGGAAGGGTAGGTGTGCAGCCAAAAACACATCGAGGGAAACATTTTCTATTTGATAAAACTGTGATGACAATATCAGTCTCTCTGCCTGGCAGTATTCCACAAAAAAAGGTTATTAAGGGCTGTGGATGGATTCATGAGCCATCAGCCCAGTGGCGGGCTGGCCCGTCAACTCCACCTGAGACAGGAAGAGCCTCATGCTGCAGGGAAACCTGTGATTTTAGCCCATCTAAGGTTAGTATGCAAATGCTTAGAAGATATATTTTCCCAAATATAAAATAAATCCTTTTTATAAAACAAGAAGATATATTTAAAACAAAATGAAAATTTTATCATAATCTCAAAACTCTAAGCATGAAACAAACCCCAGACAGAGCCATTAAGAAAAAAAGTTGCAAGATTTGGCTTGATAAATATTGGAACATTTAGTACTACAAAAGGCATCATATAAACAGTTTAGTGACAACCTGGGAGAAAATATTGGCAATACATGTAAGGAGCAAATAATTGATATTCATGGTGTGTAGAGAGTGACTATATTTCAATGAAAGAAAACCAATGGCAGTATCGGTTGTGGATACAGAACAGACGATTTACATATATAAAAAATACAAATGGCCAATAAACATTTGAAAAGATAACTCAATTTTATCAATTAGAAAAACAAAAATTTGAACCAGAGTGATACATCATTTTTTCCTGACTAGACAGGCATAAACTAAAAAAAAAAAAAAACACTGATATCAACTCAGCATTGGCCAGAAAATGAGAGCTATCACCTATTATTGGCAGAAGTGTAAATCTGGATAAATTGAGTGACATACTTTGTACAAAAGTAAATTCATATAAATATCTCAAAGACAATTTGCCAAATTTATCAAAATTTAAAATTTGCATGGCATTTACATTCAGAAGTTCCACCTATAGCAAGAATCCTTACAGACACAAACATGCACAAATGGTTTTAATACCAACTCCCCCCAAAACCTATGATACTTAAACAAATGTAGCTCTGACTTGGGCAGTGCAAAGGCAATTTATGTAACCAAAGCATTTGTACCCCTGTAATATTCTGAAATTAAAAAAAAAATGGTCAAAAGGCCTGAACAAACATTCTAAAATAAGACAGAAAAATGGCCAACAAATCTGTGAAAAAATGCTCAGCACCACTAATTATCAGGGAAATGCAAATCAGAACCACAATGAGATGTTACCTCATACCTGCTGCAATGGTCATTATCAAAAAGACAAGAAACAACGAGCATGGCTGAGGATGTGGGGAAAAGGGAGCACTAGAACCCTGCAGGCAGCAATGCAAAGCAGGACAGTCATTATGGAAACCAATATGGCAGCTCCTCGAAAATCAGAAACAGAGCTTCCATGTGATGCAGCAATCCTACTTCAGTGTATGTATCCAAAGAAAATGAAAGTGGGATCTCAAAGAGTTACCTGCACTCCCATGCACAAGGCAGCATTATTCACAGTAGCCAAGACATGGACCCCATCTGTGTCCAGCAGCAGATGAATGGATAAGGAAAATGGAGTGCACATACACAGTGGAATAATATTCAGTCTTAAAAAAAAAGAAAATAAAGTCCTGTCATTTGCAACAGCATGGATTAAGCTAGAGGACATTGTTCTGAGGGAACCTAGCCAGGCACCACATGTTCTCACTTAGATGCGGAGTCTGAAAGAGCCAAACTCAGAGAAGCAGGAAGTGGGATGGTGGTTACCAGGGAAGGGTGGGGGCGGGGTAGAGATTTAGGAGACTTGGTCAAAAGGCACAAATTTTCAGCTGGACGGGAGAAATAAGTTCGACAGATCTATTGTACAGCACGGTGACTACAGTTAATAACAATCTGTTGCATGCTTGAAAATTGCTAGAAGAGTGGACTTTAATGTTCTCACAATAAAAAAGGTAAGCATGTGAGCTAATGATTTTACACTAATTGTTTCATATTATACATATATGTATATCAAAGCATCATGTTGTACACCATAAATATATACAATTTTTGTCAATTTATAAAAATTAATTAATTTTTAAAATATGCATAAAATATAGAAAACTGCCTGTCACTTTGTAAATATTCAATAATATCAACTACACTTATTTTTACCGAGAGGTTCATTGTAGCAGGCACTAATCAGTAAAATTAGGAACTACCTGTATGTCCATTATAGGAGAATGGTGAGAGTCATTATACGTACACCACGTGCTGCTGATCGGTAGGCATGTGTTGAAAGAAGGTTAAATTCTGGCTGGTTTTGGTGATTCTGCTTCCTCGTGTGGTTTCCCACCCACCGTGGCGGATCTGTGAGCCTCTGTCCATCCGCCTTCAGAGCACCGCGATTGCTGCCTGCTCCACGGTCTGCCTGCTGGGCGCACCTCAAGGGAGGTGGCACGGGGGTCTGCAAGGTTGTCTTCTGCGCGTGGGGACTTCCCGGCCCTTGGGCGTTACCGACTGCAGGGGCCACAATCCCGACTCTCCAAACCCACGCGCGCACCCCGGTGCACACCGAGCGCGGCTGCCTGGTGCGGCGCCCGTGCCCCGCCGCTGGCTCTGAGCCACCGTCTGCCACTGCGGCGCAGGGCTGTGCGCTCACAGTTCGAAACGTAGATTCCCGTGCATGTTGCACTGTGGAGAGGATCTGATTCGTTTCCTGGTTTTGGCATTGCTTGCTCACTGGGACCTGTTTCCCATTTTCCAGCCTACCTGACTCCGTGGTTTCGAGAGCTGGGAAAGGAGGAAGCAGGATTCCTTAAGGAAGGCTGAACAGGCCCCAGGGAATGAGCTCTGGGGTCTTTGGGCAATTTCGCTTACCGAGTTTCCTAACTCTGGTGACAGCAGTGGTTGTCAAAGTGTGGGGTCCAGGAAGCCTTGGGGGTTCCCAAAATCCTTTCTATGAGCCTACGAGTTAAAAATAATTTTCATGATAATACCAAAGAGTTGTGTTTTAAAAAAATTTTTAATTCTGTCATAGCTATAGAGTAAGGTTTCCTAGAGGCCATACAGCAGGTGCTATCACAGTGGAGTACACGCACGCAAAACACGTGGGATTGGTTTTCCACTAAGTCAGACATTTAAGGGATTTGCAAAAAGGTGAAGCAATGACCAATTTTCCCACCAGTTTTTTCTTTTTAAGAAAATACAGTTAATTTTTATAAAATTTATAAATGTTATTACTATTTAAATAATACATGAATATATTAATACATCATTTAAACTTCTGATACTGAAAACATTGACAGACAAGGTCTTAGGTGTGCTCAATAATTCTAAGAATTACGAAGGGAATCTGAGACCAAAAAGCTTGAGAACCGCTGCTCTGCAGAATCATGTCTTATTCTGCTTAGGAGCAAGCTGGTAAAGTGTATGGTCATAAGAGCTGAGGAGTTACTGTTTAGCCTGGTCCAAGTCCCCCTCCCACACCTTGTCTGATGCTGTCTCCTGAGGGCCACCTGCCCTGATGGACACAGGCCCCACGGTCTCATGAGCACAGGGACACTATGCCTTGCTTTCCTCTACCTGCTTCACACTCTGTTGACTGTCTCTGCCACTCCTGCTTGTGAACCCTTTTCACCAGTGAAGCAACCGTGGTTCCACCGCTGAATTACTCACGTCTATGTGGGGTCCAGTAAGGCCAATAAAACGCGTCTGACGACGGGATTGTGTCCAGGACTGCTGGGAAGGGAAAACCCACATCTGCCGCCACCACCCCCAACACATACAAGTATGTCTTTTCGGTCCTTGTTTTCAAAAAGATTATTCATTTTATATAATTAATTTATCTTAGTTAAAATTATATATGAAATCAGAAAATAACCTAAAAACCATACACATTCCTTCTGCCAAAGATAATTTGTATAAAATCTTGGTCCATTTTTTAAAAATTATCTTTAATAGTTCTAATTTTATGGAACAGACAATCCATTCTCACACTAGAAAACAGTCTTAAAAACACTGTAACTGTTTTATAGTACTTAGCTTCACGAGGGTATAAGGAGTTACGTAATGGTCTCCCTGCTGCAGGGCACTTTGTTTTGCATCTAGTTGTTTTCCTGTTATGAATCATATCGTACTAAAAATCCTGGTACCTTTATCTGTCTTCAAAACTATGATTATTTTCTTAGTATAAATTTCTAAAAATTAAACTAAAATAAACTACAAAAATGTTAACATTCTTCCATTTTTAGCCAAACTGATTTCCAGGAATGTCATACCAGCAGCACACAAGAAAACTCATCTCACTGGCCCTCCTCAGAATTAAGTAGTTTGGTTTAACAACCCAATTTGGTTGGGTAAAGATGTATTTCATTGTTGTTTAAAGTTGCATTCTTTGATTACTAGCGTAATTCAACATTTTCCCCAATGACTTTCCTATGCAAGTTTTTTGGTCTGGTTTATTTGTGACAATTCTGCCTACAAATTTTAAGCTTGTTTTCATTTACATTATTTCTTCCATGTCATTGATACCTCTTTGTAAACATACATCTTATTTGCTGCACAAAACAGCATCAAATGGATATTCCATATTTACTGAACCATTTCCCAGTCTCTGTATATGTAGGGCTAATTTCTCACTATTCCAAGCCCACGGCCATGGCTGTCTGAGCGAGCTGTCAAGGGCTGCAGCGACAAAGTGCCGCACACCGGGGCAGCTTCAGTAGCAGACATGTATTGCCTCACAGTTCTGGAGGCTGGAGGTCCAGGGTCAAGGTGCCATCAGGGTTGGCTCCTGCTAAGGGCCATGAGGGACGGGTCTGTCCCTGGCCTTTCTCCTTGCTTTATGGATGAGGTCTTCTGTCTGCGTTTCTTCACATCACCTTCGCTCTAAGGGTGTCTCGGTGTCCAAATTCCTCATTTTTATAAGGACGCCAGTCATATGGGATTAGGGCCTGCCCTAATGACCTCATTTGAACTCCATTATCTCTGCAAAGGTCAGATCTCTGTGTAAAGTCACATTCTGGAGTCCTGGGGGATAAGGCATTAATATATGAATTTTGGAGGGACAATCCACTCATAACACCATCTTTGAGCTTAAGCTTTGTCTGCATTGGTGATTATTTTCTTTTTTAATTTTTTTAAAAATTTAATAGATGTTGAGAGTATGAGTTGAATTCTGTTACATGTACATATTGCATAGTGGCGGAGTCTGGGCTTTGGTGTACGCATCACCTGAGTAGTGTATATCGTCCCCATAGGCAATTTTTCATCCCTCATCCCCTGCATTTGTGATTATTTTCTTAGATTAAATTTTTTGAAGTATAGATAATGACTTTAAACTTTTGAGATACTAGTTGCCTACTGTTAAAGTGATAGTTCACATTTCTGTGAAACAGAAATAACCTTCTATTTATAATTAGCAATGAGACTTCATAAGAATCACCTTTGGTCCCTGGCAGAAACAGGGTCCGTAATGCACAGCCCTCCGCGGGGTCCCATTCTGCGCGCGAGGCTCTTGGGCGCAAAGGGCTCGGGAGAGAAGCCACTGACAAGACCTGGGTAGGGAGATGACACTGCCACGGGCTCCGTGCACTGCTGCGCCCAGCGAGGCCCCCTGCGTGGGCTAGAAGTCACTAGGAGCACCTCCCAACAGAGGCCGGTTTGTCCTCCCTGAGGGGTCTGGGAGAAGTGGGCCAAAGCGACGTCTGGCAAGAAAACAGAACCAGTGACACATCCTCCCATGACAAAGGCCATCTCGGAGGGGTCACCTGCTGTCCTGCACCCCAGGGGTCTGTTCACATCTATTTTTCACTGGGCAGAATCAAATTAAGAAACAGTTTAGAGTAATTAGAAGCCAGTAGTGAATAAAAGGTAATGAGACATTCCATCTGCCAGCAATCTAACGAGAGCTGCACCTTCATGAATTAGGAAGTGAGGCGACCTCCTGAACCCGGAGCTGACCTGAGGGACACGGCTTCCTGCGGCCCTGACGCGGGCAGTGCAGGAGGGCAGCAGGAAGCCTGGGCCAGGTGAGGCCAGACGCCCACCCCATTCCACGGGGAGGTGCTGCCCAGGCCGGTGAAGCCGCAGCGGCTAGGGGGAGGCACAGACAGGCGTTGATGGCTTCGGGTCACCAAGCCCTTTCTCAGTGGCAGTCACTGTGCTGGTGGCTTTAAACAGATGGTCCCATTTAATCCTTGCAGTACCTGTAAGGTACACATCATTACCCTCTGTTTAAAAATGAAGAGACTGTGGGTTACAGAGGGAACCCAGCGAGTGAAGGGAAGAGCCGTTCTTAATAATCCAAGCCTGTCCGACTTCAGAACTAGAACTTTCCACTTTTCGTCACTGCCTTAAAAATCACGAGACGGTCGGTCAGCTGCTGAAGGCAAACTGCTGTGCGGCCCTGTCCCTTGCGGGCTGATGCGGAGCACTGGAGGTGTGCAGCTCTTCCTCGCTTCTGCTGCCATTGCGCCGAGTCAGCGACGATGGCCCTGCTGGGATTTTCCCCATTTTTCAGGAAAAAGGCAGAAACAGTAAATTAGCCTCATTTCAGCCAACCCCTGCAGGAAAGGTGTTCCTTGGCCCACCAGAACGAAATGTCTTTGGTTAAAATTATGATAACTAAACTTCCCGTCCTAGCTCCAACAGTAAGAAGCTCGGAAGTCATTACTTTAGCCCTTACGACGGGAGAAGCCTGGGCAAGCTGAAAGTGAGCCACTCTGCTTGGGCCTGTCAGAGACCTGAGGTCACAAGGCAAACCTCCACCCTGAAATCTGCCGGACCAGGCACCGCTAAAGGGATATAGCAGCCGGGGTTTGCTCTCAGGAACCTGAAGTCGTTGGAGCCATAAACTGATAGAAACATTTATGTAATTACTAATTTTTGACCAATTTCTGGAGGCCAATGACAGATTAGCATAATGTGAGAAAGTTCTGGGGGGTCCCTTGCCCCACTGCCGCCAGTTTGGGGGCCATTTCCCAGGCTTTCTCTCCAGGAACTCCCACCAGGTTCTTACGGTGAGGCTCCCAGAAAGTCCCCCAGATGGCCCTGGCAGGGACAGAAGGTCCCTGGCCATTCTGTGAAGCTCCCTCTCCAGGAAAGGACTTCCCCAGAGGGCAGCACAGAAGCCTCACCCGGCAGAGCGGTGGGGGAAATGCTGTTCCATCCCAACTCCCCAGCGTTTCCGTTTCACCCAGGGAAAATCAGTTCGAAAACATAGTCAGCAAGGACAGGAATTCAAACACAAGAATTGGAAATGGAAGAACAGAGACGCTTGTGAGGCCACACTGTGAGGAACGGGCCCACTCAAAGGCAGAGACTCAATCTGAAGATGGTGGAATTCCGCCCCCAGCACGAATGCAGATTTCCAGTATAATGACGGGCACTCTCTCTGAGGAGTAGTACAGAAGGAAGCCCTGAGCCAAGAAAAGAGACATAAACAAAGACACTAGGATTTGCAGCCACGACGCCCACATACAGCAAACAGTAAACATGGCCCAGCTCCAGCCAGATTAACATAAATCCTCACACAAAAGGCCTTTTCCCTCAGTTCTTGTAACCCAATACCTTATGTCCAAATTTCAACAAAAAATTGCGAGGAGTGCGAAAAGGCAAGAAACAACACAGTTGCGGAGACAAAGCTATCGCTAGAATCAGGCCCACGCGGGACACAGCTGTTGGGGTTATCAGACAGGGGGCCTGCATGAACCACGATGGAATCAGAGGACTCCACCAACAAACGCACACAGCACACAAGGATACAAGAGTGATATTAACAGAGAGATAGGAATGAAGGAAAAAAAATCCAGAGGAAATGCTAGAAATCAAAAACACTGCAATGAAACTGGAAACGTCTCCGACAGGCTCATGGAGCAGACCTGGCACAGCCAAGGATGGCTCAGCGAACTTGAAGGTAGGTCAGGAAGAACCTCCCGGCCTAAAACAGAGGGCAAATGGAAAGCGCAGAACAGAATGCTCAACTGCTGTGGGACAGTGTCCAGAGGTGCAGTACATGCATAATAGGAACGGAAGAATGGGAAGAAAGAATAGAGCAGAAGAAATATTCAAACTATTCATGGCCAAGAACTTTCAAAAATTACTGACAGCGTCCAAAGACCGAGACTTACTCAGACAATTAATCTACAAACTAGAGACAAGCCATTGACCGGGAAGGAGAAGGGCAGAGGCACTGGTCTCTTTGAAGGTCAAGCATCAGATCCCTTCAGATTGGTCCCATGGCATTCCGACCTGCGAGGGCTCTGAATCAGAGGGGAACAGGCAGGGAGCTCGAGGTGACTGTGTCCTCCATCTGGCTGGCCCCTCCCAGAGGTGGCGGCCGTGCCTTTGCCACACCTTTCCACATGGCACACCCCTGTCCTGCTCCTTGAGCTGCAGGAGGTCTCTGGCCTGACTGTTCTGCCAGAACAGGCGTGGCTGCTGGCCAAAGCATGAGCTACCGCCTGCTGTTTAAACTGTGTGTGTTTGTGTGTATGTGTGTGCGTGTGTGAGAAATATTTACTTCTAGCCCATCATTTGAAGTTTAGTGCAGCATATTAATTTGTGCATCCCCTGATTGTTTAATTTTCCTTCAAATACAAATGTTCAGTGTCCCAGGTTTCAACCTCTTCTCCTCTCTTGAATCTTTCCCTAAGAAAATATCGAGATTTAGGCGGCAGGAGAACTTCTACATCTTTATGGCGATATGGAGAAGGGGAGGGCGAGTCCTCGTCTCCCTCTGAGATTAGCTGCTGTCCGCTGGTGTCTAGGTGAGCCGCCTTGTCTTCCCATGCTCATTATGCCCTGATAGACTCTGACGATGCCAGCTGTCGCTGGGTGGACTTGTGCATCATTTTCTGCTAAGACAGTGCTCTTGCATGGTCTGCCCAGGGGATTTGTCCCCATATCATAGTTCATTATCTGTGGACCTATCTCTTGCCAGCACTTCTATCCAGCTTGCTGGTCCAGTGGGCCACCAGCTAATGTCAATTCCCCACCCTGGGTGGGTCTCATGGCAGGCGTAGATTGCATCTCACTGGCAGGGCTACTTCACGTCCAGAGAAGAGGTGGAGAGATCATGGTATGTTCCCTTTCTCTGGCTGTTCCCCAGCGTTGCAGAGAACAGCTAAAAGGGAGATTCTTCCAGGGTCTCAGAGGTGGGGGATGCAGCCAAGAGACTCTCAGTGTTACTTTCATATTTTAATCTACCTCATTCTTTCTAGACACTAATTAGATTTGTATCAGTATCAGGAGAGGCAGTCCCTGCTGAATGCTAGCAAAAGGCCCAGCTTCTAATTCTCATGCATTTATATAAAATAGGCTATGTACAGTCTTTGTAACTGCCTGCAGCAGGGCCTGAAAGATCACACAGGGCTTGGCTGCGAGCTGACTCTTCAGGCGGGACTCAACAGTGGCTTAAGAATGGATGCGGGTATAAACATTCGGGTGCAGGTGTCTTTCTCATACAGCATCATTTGCTCTGACAAGGGGCGCGGTCCCGTAATAGAATCGTCTTCCTGAGCAGGAACACGCACCGGGGCCTCGCTGACACATTCTGAAATGACGGTGGACGGCAGTCCCGAGAAGACGAAGTTCGGGGCGATTTGTAAGAGCACAGCCCTCGGGGGTCACAGCTGAGCTGCCTGGCTCTCTCCACGTCTGATGTCTGTGCTTCCAGAATCCAATGTCTACAGTCTGGCGTTTCTGCTCAAATTCCAATATGCTTCCTTCCATCATTCTGCTGGATGTGTTTCTGGTGCCAAGTTTTCTTTCTTAAGCACGACTTTTTTCGTCATTTTCATACTTCCCAATCGTGTTCTGATAGGACATGCTCCTCGATTTTGAGGACAACCCAAAGGAAGGTGCCACTTGTATGTTTCTAGGGTTTGTGAAGAGGACTGAAACATTAGTTTAATTCTTGCCCCTGACTTCATCCTGGGGGTTCGCTCAGGACAAACCTCCTTGTGTAGCAGTGTTCGGTGTTCCCAGGCATGTCCTCGGAGTGGGACGGTCCCCCCGACCCACCTGTGAGCCTGGCTCTAACAGGTGGCCGGTGGATACAGCCCGGTTCAGACGCACATGTCCTGACAGGCACAGGGCTCCAATAGGGTGAAGCGTAAAACTCCGAATTTATAACCGAACTTCCACGATCCCTCCACATGCGCAAGATATCAACCACCAGGTTAAGCGATCGCCCATGATGACCCAGACAGGGATGGGACCCTACATCAAGCTATCATGCAATCAATTCAGTTTTGCTAAAATCAAACAAGAGGCGGCCATAGCTGGATTACTCGGGGAAATCAACTTAGTCCCCACTGGTAGCCAGTTAAAAACATCCCAGATTAAATGTTCTACTAGTTGACTCTCATTGCATCCAAACAACACTAAAGACACTCATTATACAGCATGAACAATGCTATTTTAAACTGTTCTTCTGTATGCAAGGATTGCCATTCTGTAATTAGACTTTCTTAATTTCTCTCGTAAGTAATAGGTATAAACACTGAGCTGTTAAATTAAAAATTTGCAGAGAGAGCCTTTTGTTAACCACCAAACAGGTGTTCTTTGAGTCTCTATCTGTGAATACCTCACTGTTCAGGGGACCATCCAGATTCCAGCAAAGACAGATAAACAAGTCACAGAAACACCCTTAAAAATATGAATTCGGAGCCGGGCACGGTGGCTCACGCCTGTAATCCTAGCTCTCTGGGAGGCTGAGGCGGGCAGATTGTTTGAGCTCAGAAGTTCGAGACCAACCTGAGCAAGAGCAAGACCCCGTCTCTACCAAAAATAGAAAGAAATTAATCGGACAGCTAAAAATATATAGAAAAAAATTAGCCGGGCATGGTGGTCCATGCCTGTAGACCCAGCTACTCGGGAGGCTGAGGCAGGAGGATCGCTTGAGCCCAGGAGTCTGAGGTTGCTGTGAGCTAGGCTGACGCCATGGCACTCACTCTAGCCAGGGCAACAAAGTGAGACTCTATCTCAAAAAAAAAAAAAAAATATGAATTCTGCTGTGTAACAAGGGCTTGGTGTGGTGGCTCACGCCTGTAATCCCAGCACTTTGGGAGGCTGAGGCAGGAGGATCATGTGAGCCCAGGAGTTCAAGACCAGCTGGGACAACATAGTGAGACCCCATCTCTACAAAAAATAAATCAAGCATGGTGGTGCACACCTGTAGTCCAAGCTACTCAGGAGGCTGATGTGGAAGGATCGCTCGAGCCCAGGTGTTCGAGGCTGCAGTGACCTATGATTGCACCACTGCACTCCAGCCTGGGCGACACAGAGAGACCGCGTCTCTAAAAATAAAGTAATAAAAAAAAAATCTCAGCAACATTATAGTTGACAAGGATGGTGGGAAAAGTCTCGTAAGGCAGTAGAGACAAGAATGTATCATTGCACAGAGTAAGTATTCAATACATTGCCGTCCATACTATCACAAGTAGCGTTCCCAACAACCTTTCCCATGTAAATTTTCTTATAAGAATTATTAGCAACGCATTCCACTATTTGTCCTCTTTTGTTATTACTAAATATTTTTCTTCTGCCCTCTACCATACATTTTTACATGTTAAAAAAAAAAGGAAAGGAATGTATCCATGCAATATTTCCTGTAACAGCCATAACATGACAAAGTGGGATCGTGGCAGGCGGTTGCTGGATGTCAAGGAATTATTTTCTCACGTGAGAACAGGAAATTGGAACCACACGTTGGAGGGCAAGTTGACTGCGTCCACTACAATTAAGTGTACATTTCCTTCTGACCACACAGTTCCACGTCTAGATGTCCATCCTGGAGAAACTATCACCCAAAGGATGCAGAGAAACAGGCAGAATCTAATTGTTCACCCAAACAGGGGCGGTGGTGGATCTGCGCCGTGGAATCTTCAACAGAGAAAATGCAGGAGATGGGTCTCTGTGTGCTGCTGGGAACCTCTCCAGAGTGTTCACAGACAAAAGCAACTGTGGAAATGTATGTACAACCATACAACGAGATGCTGTGAATGTCTGAACGAAACACACACATACAACGACAGGTCCACCTGTGCCTAAACGTGCAGAAAAAGTACTGGAAGGAAATAGAGTGGCAATGATACTCATGTCTCAGGAGTGGATGGAGAACGGGGATTCTTTAGGAGGACTCTGCCTTTAAGTGGAATGGGTCTATTTTGTTTACAAAACAGACATCTTACAATCATTTATTGAATATTTGAAGATCAATAAATTCTTTGAAGACAAGACAAAAAAGAAGTAAAAAAGAGTACATAAAGATCATGTTCACTAAAGAATATCTGCATTTATCCACATAGCCATCCACCCACCCATCCATCCACCAATCCATCCATCTACACATCCACTGATCAATCCATCCATCCATCCACCCATCCCTCCATCCATCCACCCACACAACCACCTAGCCACTCATCCACCCATCCATCCACCCATCCATCCACCTAGCCACTCATCCACCCATCCATCCACCCAGCCACTCATCCACCCATCCATCCACCCATCCATCCACCTAGCCACTCATCCACCCATCCATCCACCTAACCACTCATCCATCCATCCATCCACCAATCCATACATCTACCCATCCACTGATCAATCCATCCATCCATCCATCCACCCATCTCTCCATCCATCCACCCACCCATCCATCCACCAATCCATCCATCTACCCATCCACTGATCAATCCATCCATCCATCCATCCATCCACCCATCTCTCCATCCATCCACCCACCCATCCATCCACCTAACCACTCATCCACCCATCTATCTACCCACCCATCAACCCATCCATCCATCCATTTATCCATCCATCCATCCACCCATCTATCCACTCATCCACCCATCCATCCACCAATCCATTCATCTACTCATCCACTGATCAATCCATCCATCCATCCATCCCTCCATCCATCCACCTATCCATCCATCCACCTAACCACTCATCCACCCATCTATCTACCCACCCATCAACCCATCCATCCATCCATCTATCCATCCACCCATCCACCCCCCCGTCCACACATCTATCTACCCATCCATTCATCCATCCATCTATCCATCTACATATCTATTCACCTACCCACCCATCCACCCATCCATTTATCCACCCAAGAATCCATCCATCCACCCAACCATCCATCCATCCATCCACACATCCATCTGTCCATCCATCCACCCACCCATCTACCCATCTACCTATCTGCCCCACCCATCCAGCCATCTATGTATTCATTCATTTGTCCATCTATCCATCCATTTATCTACTTATCTAATCACCTATCCATCCATCCCCCCACCCACCCACCCATCCACTTACCCATCCATCCACCACCTACCTATCCATCCACTACGTACCCACCTACTTAACCATTCATTCATCTATCCATTTCCATACACATCTATCTATCCATCCGTCTAGCTCTTGCTACATTAAAAAAAAACTAAAGAGCATATATAAAACTATTAAAAGTGCCTATGTCGGGATTGTGAAATTACCAATTAATTTTATTTTAAAATTTTTTAGACTTTTGACATTCCCAAAATTGTCAACAGTAAACACATTTTGCTCTTGTAGTCATAAGACCACCCAGTAAATGTTATTTAACAACCAAAACAGACAATGACATCCATGAACAAAGGGGGTGGAGCCGAATGGGGACTGTTCATGATGTCATGGAGCTAGAGATCGAGGGGATGTTGGGGGCAAAGAATGCTTGGCCTGGACCTCAAAGGCCGAGCAGGGAGGAGGATGTCTGTTGACACCAACTCCAGGACCCCCGTGGAGAGTGAACGACTCCTGCTTAGGGATTTGCCAATGGAAGAGTTGGGCAGCAACATTCAGCAACAGAAGTGGAAATACTTCCCACGGCTAGGAGCATGGCAGAAACACAAGGTATTTGCCTTCACGGGTGTCTATTTCCCCAGCATGGGACGGGGAGAGGCCCTCATGGAAGAGACTCTCTTCCTACCTTCCTGCAAAGCCTGGAACTGCCCAAGTCCTTGTCCTAAAACCAAAGCAGGACCTTGTCCCACAGCAGGGCTGGAGCGAGCATTTCTCATCCTTCTTGCCTGTCCAGGGAGGAAACCATCAAAGCGGTTCAGCATTTCCTTTCAAAGAAGATCAGCAACATGTACAAAACGTGGGGCTCACAGGATAATATGATCCCCGGATTTAAACTATGATGAAATTCCCTGGCTGCCCACGGTATAGCCCAAGTCACCTTCACAATGAGCCTCTCCTGGAAGAAAACTTTAAATAGAAGCCCAAGGGATGTTCATAAACCAAATTTCCCAGGCGACTCACATCCGGTAACGTTCGGTCCCATCTGTAAGATGCCAAGGGTGCAAGATGCCAAGCTGAGCTGTCTGTCTATTTAATATCCCCCAAACAGCATGTTCTAAAGTGATGGTTCTCAACCGGGGTGATTTTTGTCTCCCGGGGGACGTTTGGCAATAACTGGAGACATTTTTGACCACGAGGACTGGGTGTCGGGTGGAATGACTGGCATCTGGAGGGTGGAGGTCGGGGATAGTGTCCAACTTCCTATTGTTCAGAGTCACCCTGCTGCGATTCATCTAGCCCCAAATATTGGTAGGGCTGCAGTTGAGAAAGCCTGTCTTGGCAGGAGAGACTATCACCTACCTGTGTGTCTTTCTACCTACCTACCTATCATCTGTCTGCCATCTATGTACCCATCTATCTGTTATCTACCTATCATCTATTTACTATCTCTATCTACCTGTCCATCTGTCCCTGGCAGTGGCTCATAGCTGAGGGCAATTCCATCCCCAGGGGACATTGCACAATGTCTGGGGGACATTTTTGGTTGTCACAACCGGGGAGGACATAGTGGACACTTTTAGCTTCTAGTGGGTGGAGCCCAGCGACGGTTCGCCACACCCCGCCGGGGACAGGATGCCCCCACCGCAGACTCCCAGTCCCAAATGTCAACAGTGCCGTAGTTGGAAAACCCTCATTTAAAGTATCAGAATAATGGAGAGAAATGCTCATTCTCTCCAGGATATTGCCGCGGTGCACTCGGGCTCTGTGCCGCCCTGTGGCCCTGGGCTCCGACATTCACATACCTAAAGCGTTTTCCTGATGTATCACCCACACGTCTTCTTCCCTGTTCTTTCAACTCGATCTGAGCACGTCCAGCCAGTTGTAGAAAGGAAACGCCTGAAGAAATGCTTAGAGGTGCCAGTTTAAAGGAGCTTTGTAAAACTAAGCAAGGATCTGGACAGCCGCGATACACAATGGTTTATTTATTTGACTCGAAAGGCGTTCTTTTGATAAGAACACTGCCACACGGCAAAACCATGAAAAGATCGCTATTGATCAAATTCCACACGGCGGAGAAACAATGGTAGTGAGCATCGAGTCCACATAAAGTTTAATTTAGAAAGATAAATTTTGTATCTTCCACTGGAGATAGAAAGAATGTATGTAGGTTAAAAAAAAAATGGTTCAATAAACGAGGCTTTGGAGACACACATCTGCTGACAGAGGCAGAATGAGATTTCACATTCTTGGGAGGTTTATCCATCATGTGACATCCTGTTTAAAACAAAGATTCTCCAGCCGCATTCCCGGACATTATTTTTCAGGGGGCTGGGGATAGAACTTGGGAATCTGCATTTTTTGACATTTTTAAAAAATTTACATTTTACATCACTATGCAGGAAAATTGACATTTTTCCTGTGATGATGTGCAGTTCTGCGAATTTTAACACATCATCACTTTCAAGATACAGAGTAGCTCCCTCACCCCTGCAAATTTCCCTCACGTCAACCCTTCAGAGGCTCACACACACCCCAATCCATGAGGGGAAATCTACATTTTAACAAATACCCCCACGTAATTCCCCCTTGGTAAGCAACGATGTGGTGAAACTATTTGCAGCCTCGAAAAGCTTCCGGACTTAACCAGGCGGAACGGTTTATTGGCTAATGTGACGGCTGTCAAGACATTTACGATTTCTAAGCATCACTTGTCTTATTGCAAAGCAGAGATAATATTTATCTTATAAAAATGGGTGTGAAGAGAAAGAAAGAATGTGAGCAAAGCCTGGAATTCTAGCAGGTGTTCATTAAATGATACCCATTACAATATTTTTAGAAGTCAGAGTTTTCAAACACATATACATCGATAGATTAGCTGATAGATGATAGACACATAGATACATAGATTGAATAGATGGATGGATAGATGGATGGATGGATGGATGGATGGATACACGGATGGATGGATAAGTAGATAAAATGGATGGATGGGATAGATAGATAGATAGATAGATGATAAATGGATACAGCCTTCCACTTCTAACCAAGATGGAATAACAGGTACCAGATTTATCTTCTACTGGACAAAATACATGAAACAATGGTTTTCTAGACACCAGATATTAGTCCATGAAGGACAGTGATCTCTGAGAGACAGAGAACTAATGAGGTGAGCCCTGTGATTGCCCAGCTTACTGCTTGAGAGATCTTGCAGGCAACTGCACCTTGGGAGCCTGCAAGACCTCGTGAGCTCTAGAGGAAAGCAAGAGAAAATTTTCACGGCTTCGACGCACACAAAGCTTCCTTATACAAGTTACCCAAAGCACAAACAGTAAAAGAAAACTTACATCGTGGACTTTGTAAAAACTTACAACTCTCGCTCTTCTAAAGAAATCATTGATAAAATGAAAATACAAGTTACTCACTGGGAGAAAATATTCGTGGTACGTACGCCTCACAAAAGACTTATATCCACAATATACAAATTAACTCTTGGAACTCAGTCACAGGAAGGCAGAGGTCAACAAAAATGAACAAAAAAAACAGATACCTCGCAAAAAAAGATACACAAATGGCCTGTGTGCAAATGCAGAATACTTCAGCATCATTAGCCACTAGGGGAAAAGATGAAAATGAAAGCTGTATCCACCCTAAGGGGTTAAAACTAAAAAGATTGACAATGACCCGTGTTAGCAAATATTGGGAAATCTAAGTAGCAACCGCAGGTGCTGATACAATATGGTAAACAGTCACGACCACTTTGGAAAACATTTTTTATAAAGCTGAACAGATACTTACATAGACCCAGCAATTGTACTCCTAGGCATTTACCCAAGAGAAATACAGCACATTATGTTCACACAAACACTCCTAGGTGGGCATCCACCAAAGCTTTATTCATAACTGCTACAAAATTGCAAACAGCCCAAATGTCTATCAAAGGGTGGATGTATAAATAAAATTGTGGGCTGGGCGTGGTGGCTCATGCCTGTAATCCTAGCTCTCTGGGAGGCCGAGGCCGGTGGATCGTTTGAGCTCAGGAGTTCGAGACCAGCCTGAGCAAGAGCAAGACCTCATCTCTACTAAAAATAGAAAGAAATTGGCCAAACAACTAAAAAGAGCAAAAAAAATTAGCCGGGCATGGTGGCTCATGCCTGTAGTCCCAGCTACTCAGGAGGCTGAGGCAGGAGGATCGCTTGAGCCCAGGAGTTGAAGGTTGCTGTGAGCTAGGCTGACGCCACGGCACTCTAGCCTGGACAATAGAGTGAGACTCAGTCTCAAAAAAAAAAAAAAAAATTGTGGTACCATCTCACCATGAAACACCACTCAGCAGTAAAAGAATAAACCACGACATAGATGGATCTCAAAAACATTACACTTGGGTAAACAAAGGCAGGCACTACAGGCAACGTACGGAATGATTCGACTTACGCGAAAATTGGGAAAATATAAATCCCTGGTTGCCTGCAATCTGATATAACCGGGCAGTGACCCAGAGTAGTCACATGGTCACGCAATTGTCTACGTAAGGAGGCAGTCGTGGTTGTGTGAATGTATAAAACCATTGCGTGAGTGAATAAAACCATTTAAGCTCATTCACCTGCAAAACAGGCACCTTTTATTTTATGTACATTATACTCGATAAAGATGATTTTCTAAAAACGTGCAATTTCCCGGGTCCATCCCAGACGCACCGGATCAGAATTCCAGGGGGGAGCCCCGAAAAGCCAGATTTCTTCTGCAAGCCCCCAAGTGCGTTCTTATCATTGGAGAAATTTGGAAAGCCCATATTCTTTTTTTTTTTCCCAGCATATTATGGGGGTACAGGTGTTTAGGTTACGTATGTTGCCCTTGCCCCCTCTCCCCGCCTAAGTCCGAGTTTCAAATATGCCCATCGTTCGGGTGGTGCGCATTGCACTCTTTGTGCATGCATATACCCCTCCTCTTCCCTCCTCCCTCCTGCCCAACATCCAGTAGATGTCATTTTTATATGTGCACTTATGCATTGATTAGTTAATACCAATTTGATGGTGAGTCCATGTGGTGCTTGTCTTTCCATTCTTGGGATACCTCACTCAGTAGAATGCGTTCCAGCTCCATCCAGGAGTATACAAGAGGTGCTATGTCACCATTGTTCCTTAAAGCGGAATAGTAATAGAGTTTTTTTTTTTTGGCAGTGCTGTCTTGGTACCATGACAGAAATAGACGATTTCAAAGACTCAAAAAAAAAAAAAAACAGGTAAGTCAAGGAGCTTGTGGATGGTGCCCCGTCCCACCCAGCCCCAGAGAGGACAGACTCTCCTACGTGGACAGAGAGAAGTTCAAGGTGGCGATTCCCCAAAACCACAGCCCCTGACGTCACCTCACATAGGAGAAGTGACAAGTGACCTCCCTCTGGCCTCCCTGTGCGGTCTCCTTTGTATTGCATTAGTCCTAAAAACCCTAAAAATTAGCCCAAAACTGAAGGAAGCGTCACAACAAAAAGAACAACATCTTCTACCCTCTCCATCTTTCTCTTTTTTTTTCTGTATCTTCACACTGATACTTATTTTCCTCCCTTGAAAATGAATCTTTGGACCCGCCGGCCATCCGGGGCCCCGGTCTCCACCTCTCTGGCAGCTCCCGCGAGCCCCGAGTCTCGGTGTCACGGCGGCAGCGCGGTTCTCTCGCTCCGTCGCAGACCTGAACTTGTCCATCACGTCTGCGTTGGAGAGCAAAATGGCAACCGTACCATGACAACCAGATTTGCGCTGTGATTTTCAGATGATGAAAATGCACAAGGCATGAATCACTCGAGAGACTTTTCTGTCTGAGACCGACACCCTCCAGGTGTTGGCTGTTGCTGCCGTAACCAACGATCACAATCTAGCCGGGGGCGTTTGCGATGACATCGCGCCCACACGGCCAATCCAGGCTCATCTCTCTAGTGAAGCTGAGCTGATTGGCAAACTGGATTCCACGTGCAGCCTTAATTCCCTTTTCCACCTAAAGTAAGATATTTACGGGTTCAGGGGATTCGGACAGGGAGGTCACGCTGCCTACGGCAAGTTCCATCCGGGAGAGGTAATGGCGGGGTGTGTGAATGACATCTAACATGTCACAGTGAGAAAGTACAGACCAGTGGGTTTCCCACCTTTGGGCCCACGTGCCGGGGTCTTCTTGGAGTCTCGGATCACGGGGGAGGGCCGGCCAGCCGTGAGTGGCAGGTGCCACCTGGCAGAGTCCCCATGGTGACGGTGGGTGTCAGGGAAGTGTCTCAGACATTCGCTCAGGGACCAGCTCTTGCTCCTGGGGGCAGGTGGGTCTGCCATCCATCCGTCCCTGCCGGACCGGGGTCCCCGTGGAAGCTGAGCACGCACGACACCCCAAAGTATGTGCTTTGGTCGGCTGAGTACTTTGAACGAAAGGATGTTAGAAACCTGTGACCTCCTCCGGCCCTCCTCCCGACTCTCGCCGGCAGGCAGTGCCCTCGGAACCGGATTTCCTCTTTCCTAAGCAGGTCATAGAAACTAGAACAAATCTGCACCGAATCCAGCCGAAAAACCTAGAAATGCTGCTCTGTCTTCCCCCACCTTTCCAGGTAGGGGATGGCCCTAAAGAAATTCTCTGAGCTACCTTGCCTGATAGCAGGTATAAGCCCCTCGTTCCAGAGAGCATCCTGCTCTATGCCCCGGAGGAAGGATGCTGCTTGCAGAGGGGAAGAAGAATCCAGACAGACGGGCCTGGCTGGGTTCCCCACTCATGCTATGAGCATCATTAGATCACAGCCTTTTGCCCAAGCAGGTTCCTGCACGGCTGCCTTTTGTTCATTGAACTTGAGCATGAAAATAGACCGTTTCCTCTGGGTCTTGGGGACTTCATTTCTGAAGGCTTCCACCGCCCGGAAAACTTTGAATAAACGTGAGGTGCTTTTCTCATATTAACCCACCTTTTGCCTGTGACCTTTATAAGGTAAGGAAGGGTCCCTCTACCCTGCAGGGCCCCCCGACACCCTAACTTTCCCTCCTACCTCTGACAGGGAGGTCGCCCAGTTCCCCATAAATAACGGACGCTGGATGGGTCAACATCACCAGTATCAGGTTCTAGGCAGCTTTTAAAGCTAACCCCGTCCAATTTCCCGTAACAACCCTACACATCAGATCTTCCCATTCCCATTGGACGCATGAATAGGGCCCCCAGATAAAACGCAAGATGACATCAACTATTTGGGACGTACTTATGCCAAAAAAAAATTATTTGTAACTTATCAGAAATTAATATTAAACTGGGAATCTTTTTTTCCCCTTTGTACAGATGGAGTCGGGGCTGTTAGGTAATTAAGTCTCCCAAGGTCACGATAGGATAAGAAGAGAGGGTCTCTCTCCTAAGCTGTTTTATAATCCACGAATTGAAAGCCATTAAGGGTAAAAGTTGTCTCATTCAGGCATTAGCAAGTTTATAGAGGATGCCCCAGGAAACGCTTTCCTGGGAGACCCCCTGTGCTTTTGTCCTGGGGAGGGAAAAATTAATAGTGGCTTTATTTTACTATCTTTAAAAATAGGCTGGGCGCGGTGGCTCATGCCTGTAATCCTAGCACTCTGGGAGGCCGAGGCGGGAGGATCGCTTGAGGTCAGGAGTTCAAAACCAGCCTGAGCAAGAGGGAGACCCCGTCTCTACTAAAAATAGAAAGAAATTAATTGGAAAACTAAAAATATATAGAAAAAATTAGCCGAGCATGGTGGCGCATGCCTGTAGTCCCAACTACTCGGGAGGCTGAGGCAGGAGGATCGCTGGAGCCCAGGAGTCTGAGGTTGCTGTGAGCTAGGCTGACGCCACGGCACACTGGCCCAGGCAAAAGAGTGAGACTCTGTCTCAAAAAAAATATAGACGTGGCCCTTTCCACCCAAAGTGAATAAATGCATTTGCCCGACTTCTCGAGATGGGTACTAGAATGATTTTCTCTCCCGTGCACGCCTCTTTGTGTGTGTGTACAGGTTGCTTCTGTTTTGTTTGATGGAAACAAATTTAACTCTGCTACGGTTTGGACTGTTGGGCTACCCAGATAATTGATGGCGGCAACATTGAAATTATATCAGGCGCCGGATGTCTCTTCAATAAAACCTCATTAATTGGGAGCTCATAAATTCAGAATTTAGGCTGAAATTCATCTTCGTGTTGGCTATTAAGCCAAGACTCTGAGTCAATTAGCCACGTGGAGATGTCAAGGGAGAAGTTGGAATCCGTTAAGAAAGCAAGACTTTTCAGCAGTTTGGAAGCATTTTTTTTTCTCCTCACCCCTGAAAATGCGAGATTAATTGTCACTGTCTTATCTCATGATCGGTTTGCCTACCGATACGCTATCCATCAAAACTTTGCAAGTGTTTGATTTTATGTGCATGGAAAGTAAGCGCATCTTCAAAACATTCGGTAATGGCTGCTGTTCCATCATCAGGACTGGCATGATTCTCAGTTGCTATAACTTAGGGACATTTTTATTATAGCGAATTTCACCTAAGTGCAGCAAATTACTGTATAGATTTCTGTCTTTTTTTTTTCTTATTTTTTGAGACAGAGTCTCACTGTATTGCCCAGGCTAGAGTGCCGTGGCGTCAGCCTAGCTCAAAGCAACCTCAGACTCCTGGGCTCAAGCGATCCTCCTGCCTCAGCCTCCCAAGTAGCTGGGACTACAGGCATGCGCCACCATGCCCGACTAATTTTTTCTATATATTTTTAGTTGTCCAATTAATTTCTTTCTATTTTTAGTAGAGACGGGGTCTCGCTCTTGCTCAGGCTGGTCTCCAACTCCTGAGCTCAAACGATCCACCCACCTCGGCCTCCCAGAGAGCTAGGATTACAGGCGTGAGCCACCGCACCTTGTCTAGATTTCTGTCTTATAGAACTTGCATAACTCCGTCTGAAATTATGTTCTGCTTTTGCAGAGAGACCCGATAGACGCCCCACTGCAGACCTGAGTTCTAGTTCTGGCTTCTCTGATGTCTGCTTCTCCAACTTGGACTGAATGTTTGACACCTGCCGGCAGGCGTTTCTTCACCTGTAACATCAAAGACCAGCTAGACCAGGTAATTCCTCAAGTTGCTTCAGGTTTTCAAATTCCATCGTACTACGGCAAATTAATAACATTCACGTTCTGGCTTTTAACTGTTTTCTACCTGAAAAATACAGACACATGGCAGGAGTCTATGTGTGAAGGGGAGATATTTTATGTGTCATCTGTGGATCTGTTTTAAAAATAAGAATAATATTAGGTTGAATGATATGATGTCACTTTCAAAGACTAGAAACGGGCAAATGTGAGTAATTTCAAGTGGCTCAAACTTACTAATTTATATACATGTCTTAGTTTTCCTAGTGATGTTAGATTCCATGAGGGTGTAGCCCAGAGACTTCCAAATTAGCTTGTAGCAGTCAGCTATTGCCACGTAACAAATTGTCCCTCAACTCAGAGGCTCAAGGATCACTTGAGCCTAGGACTTTGAGACCAGCCTGGACAACATAGCAAGATCCCATTTCTACAAAAAAAATCAAGGCTAGGCGGTGCATAGTGGTGCATGCCTGTAGTCCCAGCTACTCAGGAGGCTGAGGCAGGAGGATCACTTGAGCTCAGGAGTTGGAGGCTGCGGTGAGCTCTGATCACATCACTGCACTCCAGCTTGGGCAAAAAAGTGAGACCCTGCCTCTAAAAAAAAAGAAAAAGAAAAAGAAAAAAATATTTGGAAAACTCTGAGTAGAAACATGCTATTTCGTCATGGTGCTGTGCACGAACAGACCAGTATCAGGCTGTGTGCAATTTTCAAAGGAACGTCATTTGAAGAAAACAAGTAGTATTTTTATCTCTGAATGCTTGCTTAGAGTAAAAAGTTCATTCTGGAAAAAAATTAGGTCTGACAAGTCACAATCATGCCTGTCTGAAAGTGTCTGATTGCAGGACGGTGGTCGAGATTTATAACACATGCGTTGAACGTTGCTTCCTCTTGGAGATGATGCTTCAGCAGTTTATATCACACAAACACTTTTTAAGAAGAGTAAGAAAAAGGGAGAAACAAGACATTTTTAGCTACTACATTTGCCACAATTTCTATGTCACAATCTTTTTTTTTTTTTCTTTTTTTGTCTTAGAGACAGGGTCTCTCTCTGTCACCCAGGCTGGCTGCAGTGGTATCATCACAGCTCCCTGTAGCCTCCAACTCCTGGACTCAAACTAGCCTCCTGCCTCAGCCTCCTGAGTAGCTGGGACTATAGGCGTGCACCACCACACCTGGCTAATTTTTTAAATTTTTTTGTAGAGACAGGGTCTTCTATGTTGGCCAGTCTGGTCTCAAACTCCTGGGCTCAAGCAATCCTTCTGCCTCAGCCTGCTGACTATCTGGGACTACAGGCATCCACCACAGCATATACTGAGCTTATGAATGACAGTCACCAACAGAAAAGGTGACTCCAAAGCCTGGACATTGATCACAGGTTCAAACAAGTTTCCATCCAGAGACCGGCAGACCTGGCTAAAAAAGGCCATCTTTTAAAATTTTGTGTAGAGACAGGGTCTTCTGTGTTGGCCAGTCTGATCTCAAACTCCTGAGCTGAAGCGATCCCCCCACCTCAGCCTCCCAAAGTGCTAGGATTGTAGGTGTGAGCCACCGTGCCTGTCCTATGTCAGAATCTCAATTACTGTATTCAGGTTAGTTCATGTGTATTCCATGTTTCACGGTCAAAACAAACATTTAAAGGAAAAGCCAATTTTGAAAAGTGTACAAAAAACAAACCTTACTAAGGACGCTAATAAGTGCAATCTTGTGTCTTAGAATTAGGGAGGTGCTGAGTGTTCACTCTGGTCCTATCGGTCTACGGCAAGTCTGCGGAGAACCCGATTCAATCGTAAGAACGACCAGCGGGGAGATGTACCACCTGACAAAGTCCCCAGGGCAGATGAAAATCATAATGGCTAATGTGTATAACAGGGAACAATTTAGATGCTTCTTTAGTTAGGACTCCAATGAACATCCTTGCAGAAAAAAATAATTGTTGCTAGGTTGATTTAAGCTCCTTGATTTATAACTGCAAGTCAAGCAAGATATTGGAGATGAATTATATTTTAAAATACTCGTGGAAATCCAATTGCTTTGTTACATACGGTCTTAGTCCAACCAAGCTGGTAGAACAAAACACCGTAGACTGGGTGGTTTATAAACAACTGATATTTGCTGCTCACAGCTCTGGAGGCTGGAGTCCGAGACCCCGGCGTGGCAGAGGCTGTGTCTGGTGGGGACTCACTGCCTGGTTCATAGACGGCGCCTTCTTGCTGTGTCCCCACATGGTCGAAGGGGCGAGGGAGCTCTCTGGGGTCCCGTTTATAAGGACACTGATCCCATCCGTGAGGCTCCACCCTCAGGACCTTGTCACCTCCCAAAGGCCCCACCTCCTAACACTATCTCTTGGGGGAGAGGATTTCGACACAGGAATTTTGGGGGGAACAGACATCCAGAGGCCGGCACACCCACCCTGGGAAAGACACTCGCCGTTAGGTCTTTAGCGCCACCGTGAAACACAGCTGTGGTCCACCGACATCACACTTGCCGGATAACAGCGGCCCTGTTGGGTCAGGGCCCACCCTCGCGGCCTCGTTTGACCTTAATTACCTCCTGAAAGACCCCAGCTCCAAACACAGTGTCATTCTGAGATACCGACGATTAGAGCTTCAATTCACGGGTTTTGCTGGTGGCGGGGGAGAGACCATTTATCTCATAGCTGGTGGCAACAAACACATCAAACTAGACCGGCCCTGAGTGTCTTGAAACATGAACGTTTCCACCTCTGGCATCCCCTACGCAGCACGGCAAAGCAGGTGGCCTCCCAGGACTGACTCCCTGTGAAATTTAAGATAATAAAAGGCAATCTGAGACCAGGCGTGGTGGCTCACGCCTGTAATTCCAGCACTCTGGGAGGCCGAGGCGGGAGGACTGCTTGAGCTCAAGAGTTTGAACCTGGACTGGACAACATAGCAAGACCCCATATGTACCAAAAATAGGAAAAATTAGCCAGGTGGCATGGTGGTGGTGCACTTGTATTCCCAGCTACTCAGGAAGCTGAGGCAGGAGGATCACTGGAGCCCAGGAGTTGGAGGCTGCAGTGAGCTTTTCTGACACCACTGCACTCTAGCCCGGGTGATAGAGCGAGACTCTGTCTCAAAAAATAAAAATAAAAAAGGCCATCTCATAACCTTTGAATCAGCGCTGCCGGGGCCTCTCTAAAATCCACACTGCACCTGGGTAAGGCACAGAAGTCATTTAGAAGCATTCTCAGGTGCCCCCGCGCAGCAGGTCCAAAGAACTTGTCCACCGCCCGTCTTTCACCACGTACGTTTCTGTGCCCTGAAAAGAGACAGCCAGTCCAAATCTCAGGTCCCGGCGGACCGCGGGACGGCTTGAAAGAGGGACAGCTGTTTGTGTGCCAGTTGCAAAACACCCTCCTTACGACCTCTGACGTGCGGGGACAAGAACGCCATCCAAAGAGCGTGTCCGCCAGGGGCAGGGGCTGGCGTTTTGTGAAAGAAGTTGGCACAGGGCGGGCAGAGGGCCAATCGAGCCCAGCTCCAGCCGGATGACGTAGCCTATTTCTGCGCGTTTAACATTGTGATTAAACCGGCTCAGGCCCCTGCCCGAGGAGGGGGGGAGAATTTTTGATTTCAAGGTTAAGCCAATATTAGCAAGAAAAATAAAATAAAGCGAGTCAAATGGCCTTGAGCAAGGCAGCCCGCCCGCAGCCGTTTCTAACAATGTTTAGCTACAAAATGAGCAACCCGCTAATTGTGTAAATTCCGCTAATTACGGGCCCAGAGCCCCTCGCCGGAGCGTCTCCCTGTAACTAATAAGAAATCAATTAGCTAATGAAGTGGCCGTTAAATGCAATGCTAATCTGAGCCGGGGCATTTTTAATGTTTCTCTTTTCTCCCCCCTTTTACGGCGCTCTTTAATTGTGAGTACCATACGGAGAGAGCGGTTTCCAGCACGTCTAATGAAACATCATTATGCGGTAGCTGGCACTCTTGCAAGAGCTCCGTGAAACCTGCTCGCCAATTATTTTTAATTGCCAGACATTCTCACAACTGGGTCTTCTAGCAAGCGCTTCAGAGCCCGGCTGTCATGTATCATGCAGCCGACTCATGTTCTCTCCGCGGCCTGTGCACGCCGGCTTGGTCTCCGGCGCGCCTGGCGCAAAACGTAAACAGCGGCTGGTGCCAGGGTGCCTCCTCCCCGCCTTTGATGGGAGCCCCCGGGAAAGGCGTTCTCCGCCCAGGTCCGAGGTAGCAGGTGCAACGGGGGCTGGTACCTTTTGTCCTGGACGGCCAACCCTTGGAGGTGTCCTGGGTGCGGGGCACCTCAAATGCAAGCCGTGTGCGCGCCATCCTGCGCAGACGCACGCAGCCCGCTGACATGCATGTGGCAATCTCCACTGCCGCTCAAGCCTTTGGAAACACCACGTGGCCACGTGGTAATTTGAAGTTGCTTCCAGTGCATGGTCTGCAAGTGAGTTGTCACTTGTGCAAAGCAAGCGTCTGACCCGGCTACCGTCTTGTCTCCAAAATTGGCAATGCATGGAAAGGAAGGGCTCTGGCTTGCCCTCGCAGTCTGATACGTTCCCAGGGTGCTTATGTAGCTCAAGCCAGGGGTTGGGGTGTGCCCTGACCCCCACCTGGCACCTCAAATCCCACCGCGCAAAAGCACTCGGAATGTCTGCTTTAAAAAAGCAAAAAAAAAAAAAAAAAGAGAATTTGCTTGGTCTGAGGAGGTGTGTGCCTTTTGGTTTAACTTCAGAATCACATGCAAATTAAATTAGTTAATCCGGCGGCACCCGGCACCCCCGCTCCCCGTCTCGACAAACCTGCCACGAGCAGCTGCCAGGGTTGCGGGCGTCAGGGGAAGAGAGATTCGATGTGACGTTTTGTTCATTAAACGAACAAACCCGGTTCGGATAACAGCATTAGGTAGAAAGGCCGTATCAGTTCTCGTACGTTTAGTTCCCGTAACGAGAAGTGACAATTGTTCTTTACGGTGGTGAGGGCTGTATCCGGGAACAAAAGGGACAGAGACTCCGCCAACAACAGTTACTATAAAAAAAAAAAAAAAAAAAAAACGGGGCAAGGCTGATGTACGTTGATGAGAAACGTAACTTTTGGCCCAAGACGACTTCAAGGTCGTGTGGCTCCTAACAAGGTTATTGGGGGAGAAAAAAGAAAAATAGAACCCACTGGTTTTTTTTTCTGTATTGGGGGGTTTTCCTCCTGCTTCTAGGTACCCACTGCCCGTAAAGAAGACAGCGGGATTTCTAAATAGGAGCAGGAAGCAGCCCCCAAATACATCTGGCTTTTGCCAACGGAATGCACCGTTAAAACCTGCGTCCAAAAATCCTCCCCCATCGGGTCGTGTCTGAACCCCCGAGACTCCAAACATCCGTCGGCGTTGTGGACACAAACACAAAAGCCTCAGGCCGTCAACGCACCTGGAAAAGCCGCCGCGCACACCTGGGTACGTGTGCGTTAAAACCGCACGGCAAAAACGCAGCCGCAGTGACGTGCAGAGAGGAGACGTCCACACTGGAAAAACAGAATTTTTTTCCCCTTGGTGTTTTAGCATGAAAATAGGATAAAAACTACAAAAACAAAAAGATCCTATTTAATGAAAAATGTGTTATGTTTTACTGTTTTCCTTGCGTGAGTGATTCGCAACTTGAAAAATAGTTCTGGGCTGTTCCCAAGGTGAAGAGATGTGTGAGTTACATGCGCTTCGCGAGGCCCCGGGCTCAAAACGAGCGTGAGTTAAGTACAACTCACAGGGCAGTGAAGGTGCTGAGGAATTGGATCGGGCGATTGCAGAGGCCGGCATGCCCCAAATCCACCAAGCCCATCAGCAGGCTGCAGACCTGGGCCGACGTGACGTTACAATGCAGTAGCTCACGTCTGAAGGCCACCAGAATCCCACATCTTCGGGGACCTCTGTCTTGTTTGTTCACACCTTCGACTGATTAAACACGGCCCACCCACCTCGTGGAAGGGAGGTCGTCGGCCTTACTCAGAGTCTCCTAGTGGAAACATCCATCCCGTCTAAAAAATAACTTTGCAGAAACATCTGGGGTAACGTTCGAGTAAATATCCGGGCACCACAGCCCAGCTACGGCCACACGTAAAATCGCGTATTCCAGAAGGCAGGGAAGGATACCACGGTCACACGTCCGAGAGGAGAAAACTGATTTGGAATTCTCTAGACTCCATCGCTTCTCCGCTATCCAGAGAGGCCAGAGGCGTCGTGAGTCCGGGTTAGACGGTCACCATCCCCAAGAGACGCTTTGGGAATTGCAACATCTCCGAGCTCTGAGAGTGTTACCCAAAGTTTGGATACTGCTACTCGCGGAGTCCTTCTGCGGAAGCCGATGCATTTTTACATTGAAACACATTTAAGACAGGACTTTATGTTACCACCGTGAGTCATTCGCAGAATGATTTTCACCTGCCAAAAATAAAAAGGAAACCAGGAGACAAAAGGCAAATGAACACGATAAGGTCATTAAGCTCCACGCAGACACCGTTGGTTGCCCCAGGCGGGGTGGAAAACAGATATCGGCAAGATTCCAGGCAGATAATGATGAACAGGCCCAAACGGAGAGTTTCCCCCCGAAAAATCAGAGACAGGAGAGAGAATAGCCCTTTGACTGTTCCTCGAAATCATTTCAAAGCCCAGAAGCTGGAAATAGTTGAACCGTATTTTTTGCGGATAAAAGTGATCCATCCACACGTGGAATATTACTCAGCCATGAAAACGTGTGAACCTCTGACCCCGGCCTCGACGTGGATGAACGTTAAAAACATCATCCCAGACACAAAGAACACGTGTTACGTGATTCCATTTATATGAATTACTTATAATAGGCAAATCCACGGAGACAGAAAGTGGGTTGATGGTTAGCAGGGGCTGCCGGAATCAGGAGAGACTGCTAATGAGGTCAGGTCGCATTTTGGGGCGATGAGAATGTTCTGGAACTAGACAGAGGTGGCGGTTACACTTAGCCGTTGCGGCGATCGGGCGCTGGTCTCGGTATCGTAGCGCTTGCGTTCGAGCCACGCTTATTTTACTTAATAACGGCCTTGAACTGCAAGAGCAGGGATGCTGGCATATTGTAACGATTGTCCTATATTTTTACTAGTCGTCATTAATCTCTGTGCCTACTCGATACATCAAATTTGTCATGTGTATCTATGCAGAGGAAAAAAACGTTAACAAGGAAAGACGTAAAAAGTGCAAAAGATGCTGATAGAAATGCACACCCTGTCCCCCAGGCGGAGAGGGAGAAGCCGGCTCAGACGCCAGGAGAAGAGGACTCTGGCGGGATCTGCGCTGGGGACCGAGGCCAAGGTGGGTGGGTTCCGGGCTGCACCCCCAAGGGGTCTCCTCGGGCCTCCCTGGAGCTCTGCCTGCCTCCTCACCGCATCAGCAGAACTGGCCTCTCCCACCTCCCACTGCATGCTGGGCTGGGTCGGTGCCAACGGCAAGGCTGGGAGACCTGTGGTCTCGGGGTGTCACGGCCGGGGTCTGGGGGTCCCCCCCATTTACACCACACGGCACGTCCACAGACCCCACCTGCAAGAGCTCGGATCAGGGGCCACGTCCCGCGCTAGGGATGAGCTCATGGGCCTGGTGTGGGACACACATCTCCTCTCCCAAGGGGACTCTCGTACCCTAAGGCAACCGCGTATGTAAGAATTAGAGGAGAGAGAAAGAGAGATACACACATATACAGACACGTACATACATGCAGATGTGTGCATATCTAGGCATGCACATACGTATGTATGGCATATGTACATATAGAGATGTATATATAGAGAGAGACATACACACATACAGATATGCACATGTGTAGGTGTGTGTGTATATACGTATGTATGTAGAGATGCAGGTATATAGAGAGACACACACACATACAGATATACACATGTGTAGGTGTGTGTGTATATACGTATGCATGTAGAGAGATGCTGGTATATAGAGAGACACACACACATACAGATATGCACATGAGTAGGTGTGTGTGTATATGTGTATGCATGTAGAGAGATGCTGGTATATAGAGAGATATACACATATACAGATATACACGTGTGTAGGTGTGTGTGTATATGCGTATGCATGTAGAGAGATGCTGATATATAGAGAGACACACACACATACAGATATGCACATGTGTAGGTGTGTGTGTATACATATGCATGTAGAGATGCTGGTATATAGAGAGACACACACATACAGATATACACATGTATAGGTGTGTGTGTGTACATATGCATGTAGAGATGCTGGTATATAGAGAGACACACATATACAGATATACACATGTATAGGTGTGTGTGTGTACATATGCATGTAGAGATGCTGGTATATAGAGAGACACACACATATACGGATATACGCATGTTCTATGTAACAATCTCCAGTATTTTCTGCATATGTGTTCGTGTGTGCATATTTGTGTGTGTGTGTATCTGTGTGTGTGTGCGTGTTTCTCTGTCTGTGTGTGGTTGAGTATGTGTGTGTGTGTTTGTATGTTTGTGTGTTCATATGTGTTTGTGTGTGTTTATATGTTTGTGCATCTCTGTGTCTATGTGACTGTGTGTGTATTTGTGTGTGGTTGTGTGTGCATATGTATGTGTGGTTGAGTGTGTGTCTGTGTGCTTGTATGTGTTTGTGTGTGTGCATTTGTGTGTGTGCAGGCAGAAGGTGGAAGGTTGGGTGGCTATGCCGGCAGCCGGACAGGACCTCCCCAGCCCTGGCTTTGGGAGCTGGACGCCAGCAGCTCACCGTGCACACGCGGAAACCAGGGAGGCTCAAACCCACAGCTTCCCAAGACTGACACCACCCGGAGCCCCAGCAGGGTGGACCTGCACAGCCCTGATGAAAGACAGACAGGGGAACCGTCTCAAACACGAACCTTGCTGCTCAGCCAAGTGCATGCACCGTAAACCCACCGGGACTTTCGTGCTGAAACGTAGGCTTCTATACGCCCACCTGCATCTCACATCTCTTTATGTCGAGATTCCCCCAGACACTCTCGGATAGAAACACTGCCAATCGCGGGTGTGGGAAGAAGAGCTATAAAGCAAAACACCCATAAAAAAAGGTATACAGTGATGCACCGCGTAACACGTGGTCAACGACAGAACGCATATACAACAGTGGTCCCATAAGAGCACAATGGAGCTGAAGGTTCCTACCACCGAGTGCTCCATGTTTGGAGACGTCACGTGACAATTGCCTGCAGAAACCAGTTGCACAGGTTTGCAGCCCAGGAGCAACAGGCTGTCCCGTACCGCCTAGGTGTGTAGTAGGTTGTATCATTGAGATTCCTGTTAGTACACTCTGTGATATACACGTAAAGGCAAAGTCACGCATTTCTTAGAACGTATTTGTGTCGTTAAGCAACCCACAGCTGTATTTACCGGTGATTCGGCGGAAGGAGTAAATTCCTCGGGCTGAGAAAATACAAACACAGTGTCCAATGAGGTGAAACGAGCTCTCGCAGAGCTGAAACATCACTAGGTACAACACAGTGTGTCAAACTGTCTCTCATTTGGGACCCAGCATGGCCACCTCTCCCTGTGTCCCAGAGAAAACATTTATTGCTGTCGACCTTGGTGCTGTGAAACCTGATTAATCAGACTCAGGTAGTAAAATCCCGTTATGTCAGACTCTGCGTTAAGCATGAACGGTGAGACACCGTAACATCCCTGGAGAGACACCATTTGTGCCCAAATCCATGCAGTTGTGCACAGCTGTTCTATAAAAGGGATGGATTGAAAGATGGATGGATGGATCAAAGCGTGGATGGATGGATGGATGGATAGATGAATGGATAGAGGGGTGGATGGATAGATGGATGGATAGATGGATGGATAGATGGATGGATGGATGGATGGATGGATGGATGGATGGATGGATAGATGGATGGACAGATGGATAGATGGATGGGTGGATGGATGGATGGATGAATGGATAGATGGATGGATGAGGGTGGATGGATGGATGGGTGGATGGATGATGGATGGATGGACAGATGGATAGATGGATGGGTGGATGGATGGATGGGGGGTGGATGGGTGGATGGATGGATAGATGGATGGATAGGGGGGTGGATGGATAGATGGATGGATGCGTGGATGGATGGATGGATGAATGGATAGATGGATGGATGGGGGTGGATGGGTGGATGGATATACAGATGGATGGATGGATGGATGGATGGATGGATAGATGGATGGATGGGGGTGGATGGATGGATGGATATACAGATGGATGGATGGATGGATGGATGGATGGATGGATAGATGGATGGGGGGTGGATGGATAGATGGATGGACAGATGGATAGATGGATGGGTGGATGGCTGGATGGATGGATGGATGGGTGGATGGATGGATAGATGGATGGATAGGGGGGTGGATGGATAGATGGATGGATGGGTGGATGGATGGATGGATGAATGGATAGATGGATGGATGGGGGTGGATGGGTGGATAGATGGATGGATGGGGGTGGATGGATGGATGGATATACAGATGGATGGATGGATGGATGGATGGATGGATGGATGGATAGATGGATGGGGGGTGGATGGATAGATGGATAGATGGACAGATGGATGGACAGATGGATGGATGGATGGATGGATCAAAGGATGGATGGATGGTTGGACAGTGGGATGGTTGGATGATGGGGAAAAGATAGCCGCCAATTTCAGCAAACGGGCCCTTGCCGACCAAGAGATGAAAATGATGAAGTCCGTTGGATTCTATCACTTGGAATCCATCTCATTCATTAGCTCCAGAACACCGTCATCTTCCCTAACTGAAACTCCATCCCCGTGAAACACTAACTCCTCCTCCACCTCCCCAGCCCTGACCTATTTTCTGTCTCTATGGATCTGACGACTCCGGGGACCTCATATAAGGGGGACGGGATGGTATTTGTCCTTTTCTGTCTGGCTACTTTCACTGGGCGTGATGTCTTTGAGGTTCATCCACATTGTAGCAGGTATCAGAGCCTTCTTCCTTTTTAATGGCCAGATAATATTCCATTGTTTGGATGCACCACATTTTGTTTATCCATTTATCCATGCATGGGAACTTGGGTTGCTTCTACCTTTGAAGGAGCGCTGTGCCCATGAGTCATCCATCTACACATAGCAACCGTCTATTCCCATAAGGTTAGGAAAATGTGTTTGGCACCATGAGAGACACCCAGAAAAATGAGACACACCCTCTGTCCTTTAGGAGTTTACAATCTCCTCCAATAACGTACATAGGTGGAAAACAATTATTTGTAACAAAAGCATCCAATAAAGCCCTGATGAGAGATGTCCTCAGAAAGGAGCAAGAGATTTCTTTGGATTTATTTCCAGGAGTCACATTTATCAAAGGTTATGCAAATGAGCCGAAATGTTCACAGATAGGCAGAAAAAAAAGGCCGGGAAAGCTGATTGGTAGGAAAATTCCAGAAGAAATACAAATTGATAGAAAAATAAATTATCCGATATACTCGATCAACATGATATGGGTGACAATTTGTCTCTGGAGCCAACTCAGTTGGATCCATCAAGCGTTTATTGAGCAAATACTACGTGCAAGAAACAGTGATGAATGATACAGGATTATGAAGTCCACCCAAGCCACCTGAGTGTCCATCAGCAAATTGCATTCTCACCATACAATGGAATATTATGTAGCCATCAAAAGGAGCAAAGTCCTGATCCACATGACCCAGGGGGTTGGAGAGAAGCTTTAGGGAGCCACCTTTTAAGCCAAACCACCTGTTTTATGAATAAAGCGAACCGCTTTTGTATCAAAACAGGACCAAACCCACAGAACTCATCGAGGTAACAAGATTTCTGTTGGGCAGAGAGGATTAGTAGATATCCCCCAGTGGATATCCCCAGCTCCTACTCACGGTGCTCACGCAACAATCTCCATCTATAGCAAAGAGAAATTTTATCACTTGTGGGAGTTCAGCCAACCACAAGGTCAGGGGCAACACAGCCTCCTAGAGCACCCCCGCCACCGCAAGTTCGGGAGGTCGCCAAACGCACCCTGCCATGTGCGGAATTCACTGAGAGCTGTCGTACGCATGAATGCGGTTTATTACAGGAAAAGGACGCATTAAATCAGCCCAGGGCGGAGGTGCGTGGGGCGGGGTCCAGGAAAAAGGAGCAAATATAAAGTTTCTGGTTTCTCCTCCCCGTAGAGTGTGGGCGGCATTACTTTCTAGCATGCCCGTGGGACAATCTGCATGGAAGTTTGCCAACCCAACCCTCAGCACCCGGGGTTCCCGTGGGGGCTCCAACATTATTATTGATTATTGATTGATTATTGATTATTATTGATTGCCTAGGTGGCCCACCTCAGTCACTAGGGATGCCTTGTAACTCAAAATCCCCACCCTAAATCACATTGCGACTGCCCACTGTGCCTAACCCCGCCGGGAGGCCATCCCCAACTCAAATCACATTTTCAGGCCGTCCGGTGTGACCTAAGTCACCCTCATTCCGCCAGCAAATAAAGACACTCCTCCCAGGCATGACATCCCAAAGGGCTTAGAGGTGACCTCCCAAAAGTCAAGGGCAAACGCCAGACTTCTTTTGGGGCAAGCATGAGTCTTTTCTTTTTTTTTTTTTTTGAGACAGAGTCTCACTCTGTTGCCCAGGCTAGAGTGCTGTGGCGTCAGCCTCACTCACAGCAGCCTCAGACTCCTGGGCTCAAGCGATCCTCCTGCCTCAGCCTCCCAAGTAGCTGGGACTACAGGCATGCGCCACCATGCCCGGCTAATTTTTTCTATATAATTTTAGCTGTCCAATTAATTTCTTTCTATTTTGGTAGAGACAGGATCTCACTCTTGCTCAGGAAGGTCTCGAACTCCCGAGCTCAAACAACCCGCCCACCTTGGCCTCTCAGAGTGCTAGGATTGCAGGCGTGAGCCACCGCGCCCGGCCTTTATTTTTGAAACAAGCCTCCTTTACAGTTGGCCCATTGATCCAGCTTGTTGAATTATTTTTGGATTCTGTTTCAGTTATCAGTCTTATTGGCACCTTCCTCAGTTTCATATCATTGAGAAATAATACAAAAAGCATACTTTCTGTTTTTTCATCTTATTCACTGATAAAAAAATTGAATAAAGCATATCTGATGACTGTGCTTCAAAGCAGGCATTGGCGACCTTTTTCTAATTCGACGTTGATCCATTAATTGGTATTTTGATGGTGTGTGGATTTAAACATTAATAAATCTGCCTTCGTAGCCAGCTCACATTTCTCCAACTTGTCCACAAAGTCAGCATGAGAGGCTCCGTTGGATGTCTTGCAACTATTCAGATATCCTAGTTCTACTTATCAAACTAGACCTAAAAAACCTCAGCAGTGATGGCAAATCTCATTTCCATTTGTTTTTGGAGAAAGAGAAGCAACAGCAGATAATATGCAAGTCTGCAGATGTAGGTTAGACAAAGTATGACAATGCAGCTTCTTTATATGCACTGAAACTGCTAGAAATTACTTTTCAAAGAAGATGCCACATTGAAATGCACTGGCTCTTTGAACCCCTAGAGAAACTCAACTGGCCCCAAAGCATGAATAATGGGCAAAACTAGCAATAGCCTTTAGAGAACCCAGGGGCCATACTCAAGGTAGACTATACTCCAAAAAGTTGCTAAGAGGTTCATCCAAGGCTTAAAGGGCAGTGGTGTCAGAGAATTAGATGCAGATGCTCCCTGAGGCATTCGATTTATAATAAACCAAAACTCTGAGGTCCTTCTTAGTGAATTGGAATCATGGCAATAGACTCTTTCTTGGGGACCCGCATAAGTTGGGACGCTTTCTGCTATATGTAACAAAAATGCTGGCTCAAACGAGCTAGCTATATAATAGGAGCAATAGTATTTTTCCTTATCTATTTCTTAGCTATTGAGGTGTTAAAAACAAAAAAATATTTTTGACAATCCAGTCTATCATATATACTAAAATTTACAATGTATACTAAAAAGAGAAACAATTACTGAAAATGCGACATTGATTTTACAATAGGATTTCAGTGTTGTTAGACATGCACATTTGTCTAAGTCATGTGGATTCTCTTTCAAATATAAGAGAGTTAGAAAATAGAAGATTTCAGGCTGGGCGCAGTGGCTCATACCTAGCACTCTGGGAGAACAAGACAGAAGGATTCCTTGAGGTCACGAGTTTGAGACCAGCCTGAGCAAGAGCAAGAGCAAGACTCCATCTCTACTAAAAATAGAAAAAATTAGCCAGGTGTAATGGCACAGGGCTGTAATTAGCCAGGCATGGTGGTGCTATTCAGGAGGCTGAGGGAGGAGGATCACCTGAGCCTAGAAGTTTGAGGTTGCAATGAACTATGATCATGCTGTTATGCTCTAGCCAGGGCAACAGAGCAAGACTGCCTCAAAAAAAAAAAAAAAAAAAAGAGAGAGAATTCCATTTCTAGAGTAAGATGAGTGTGTAACTTTCATGGACTTTAAGAATAAAAATTGCCTCTAGTTAAAGCAATTCTCATTCAAGCTGCATATTTTCTGTCTAGTCTCCTACCTTTGGATAGCATATAAATTTCCAAGAAATAGATTGCTAGGTCTCCATGCAAATGTTGGTACTTACTCCAAATTTATCTATCATCAATACAGGGAAGCTATCTCAGGAGCTGACAACATATATTTGAATAATGGAATCTTGGGGTTAGAAAAGACCATGTATTTGATGTCTGCATTGCCTTCTATAAATAATTGTAAGTTAATATTTTGCAAATTAATATTTTAATGCAAATATTTCAATGACACCTTGAGACTCACTCAGCCTCCTCTGTGATAATTTAGCTGACTATGCCTTTGAGACTTCATAATTTATGAATTTGTTCAACAAATTTGATGTGTACCAGGTGCACTGCTTGAGGCATTGGGGATATAATAATGACCAGGATGGGCATAGTCCTTGCCCTTGTGGAGATTACATTCTTAAGGGAGGTAGAAATTAACCAAACAAATGAACGAGATAATTTCCAATAGTGGTAAGGCAATGGCACAGGATGATATGCCAGACAGTGATGTAGGAGTACAATATGAGCTGGTCAGAGCAGTCTTTGAGAAGGTAATATTTAGCAGAGACTGAAATGATGCATGGGAGGTAGCCATGTACACAAAAATCTTTATTTGCTCTGATAGAAATAACGTATGCCAAATAACTGCAGCACTAGCACAATGATTTATTCCTTATAGCTGCTTGGCACACAAAAATTGCTTAATTGAGAAACTGTCACATTTATAATAAAGTATTTATGATTGTAGATGTTAATTTGTCATGCAAAATATGGACAAGTTTAGCACTCCTTGAGGATGCTATACTCTGATGTCTGTATTAGGGGTCACTGAGGATTTCAGGAAGAAGTAGGAATTGCTAACTTCTATTTCCTGTTTGACCCACAATGGCCTCATCAAATGCTCTTTGTGCAAATATGAGTGTGTTTGGCTGCTTTCTTATTTTATTTTAAGTTGGGATACAAGTTGTTTAAGAACAAGAAAGAGGACAGTAGCTGGTTTTTCCCAGGTCCCAGACACATTCCCATTTGTTAAACATTTCCATCTGCTCCTGCTGTAATTGTGAAATTGTCATATAGTCAAAACAGAAGTACATGTGCTATTGTTCAAAATATTTTCTAAACACTTGTTATTTACCAAATGTATTTTCTGAATACTCATTATTTAACTCCTTCAGTAACAAGATTGTGAAGGGAAATTTGTTTAAGAAATTTGTTTAAGAAATAGAGAGGAGATGACACATGATCTGGTATATATCTAGGATAGTTAATAAATGAGGGAAAAAATATAATGAGGATGATTAAGACATAGGAACAGCTTCAAAAGAGAATGAGTTAACCATCAAAAGATTTAAAAAGGCCCCTTGAGAAATCTGATAATGTCTCTAAGTATTTTTGCAAAAATACTTGTGCCGTGAAAGTCAATTATGAAGGATGGCAACCCCCTACTATGCTGTGAGAATCAATACTTGATTCATTCTTTATTCATTCTGTGATTTAATACTTAATTGACATTATAACCTCAATCTTATTCAACATAAGGTAAAGTTTTCACATTTTAAGTTTTATTAATATGTTTCAAGATATTAATACATTACCAATTAATCCTTTTTTTATTATTTCTATGAAATTTTGTTCCCATTCCAATTTGTCTCACTTCTGTAAGTATATGGTGCATTTGCAAATCTACAGAATAATAGAATTGAATCAAGCCAGAGTCAGGCTTACTGCTCTGTATAACATGCTGGCATTCATTAACCCAGCCAGAAAGAAATTTCAGATGTCATGATAACATATTAGGCAGATATTATGATTAAACCTTTTGTAACCCTTCGAAGGAACTATCTGGATGAATGGCTGCTTTTCTATGCCCTAAAGCTTCAAATTCTAGGCTTGCCCCTTCAATGACCCCATACTCCAAAAGAACATGGAACGGAAGACCATTTAAACTGCTGGTTGCTCCAAAGGAACAACCTGTTGATCCCTAGATCCATATCACATTCTTTTGCCACTGCATTGCACTCTGTTTTTTCTTTTTTTGTTCACACTCATAGCTGAAGCTATTCTGTTTTATTATTTCTATGTTTATTCCTTTTATTGACTTTCAGTGCTGTTGCTTTTACATTGTCTAGTTTTTATTGTTTTTATCTTATTTTTATTAGTAGTATATATTCAGTTTATTTTATTCTCCCTTTTACATATTTTTGATTTTAAAATTAAAATTGTGCCTGTCTTTTATCGTCTTACTTTTTTACATCTATTCTGTAATTTTTTCCTTTTGTTATGTATCTCTTTTTCTTGCCCTTTTGGCTTTTTAGCATGCTGTGGGGACCCACTCAGAATCTCAGAGTTGGTATGAAGATTATTTTAAGCTGAAGATATTTGAAAGTCAATGGATACAGAAAGAGGCCTTTTCAGAGCTTCCCTTATCTAACTAAAAGCAACTCCCGGGAAGTGAGACCGCCATAAATTCCCTCTTTGGGGATAGTTTCATGGCCATGAAGAAGATGAAAGGCCACTTGCCCTTACAGAAACAAACATCATCATAAACTTTCTTATCTCCTGGAAGCCCGTTTGTCTTTCCTAAAGAAACCTTAGAAGTCTTTTCTCCCTCCTCCTTTTCCTTGCTAAGTTTGGTATATAAACTCCTAGCTTTAATCATTTAGTGAGCTAGTTAATTTTTTGTTAGCTCCATAATGCTTACTCATATGAATAAACCTGGTTTTGTTTTTTTGGTTTTTTGTTTCTCTCTTTCCTGTTAATCTGTCTTTTGTCCCAGTTTAATTCACAGGCTCCCAGACACTTAGCCTGAGGGTGGAGGAAAAATTTTTCCTCCCCAATGATGTTGTTCAGGTAATTTTGTAGATGATTTTTGTGTGGGTCTTATTTCTTATCCAACTTCTACAAATAGTAAGCACGAAGCACAGACACAGCGGAGTGGTGTGAGGCCCCTCTTTGCCCTAAACAAGGGAGGACAAGGTGTCTCTTGAGTTAGGCCTGCAGTGGCCATTTCCACGTCCACAGAACAGTTTAAAAAATAGAGCTCTGATGTAGTTTCGGTGGTTCCGAACTATCTGTAACTTTAATTAAATTTTTCTTGTTTTTTAAATATGGCCAACATCCTTCTCCTCTTCGAAATCTTCAAATTTAAATTTATTTTGTGGGTTCATTCTGAAGTTATTTGTGGGAGGGGATAGAATGTCATATTCATTCTCTTGGTAGCTTTTTATTTTTATATGATTTCCAACGTTGCAGAAAAATTCCAACAATATTACAGAAAACACCTGTAATCTTTTAACCAGGTTCACCAATTGCTTCTATTTTAATCCACTTGTTCATTCACAATCTCTCTCTCTATCTCCACGCATACACACACACACACACACACACACACACACACACACACGCACTTACTTTATTTTTCCTCTGAATCATTTGAGAAAAATGCAAACATCATGCTTCTTTATTCCTAAATATTTCAGTGTCTATTTCTTATGAGCCAGGATATTCTTTTATGTAATCACAATCCAGTAATCAAAATCAAGAAAATTAACATTGATGCAATAATATTATTTAATCCAAAGTCCATATTTTACTTTTGATAATTGTCCTAATGAGGTCCTTTATAGCTGTTTCCCCCAGTCCAGGATCCAGTCTAGAATCACACGTTATATTTAGTTGCCATATCTCCGTTAATCTGGAACAGTTCCTCAGTCTTTTCTGGTGTTTCATGATTTTGACATTTGAATAGTACAGACCAGTTTTTTCGGTGGAATGTATCTTATTTGGGTTATGTCTGATGTTTTCTTGCGATTAAATTCAAGCTATGTGTTTTTGGCAGGAGTACCATGGAAATGATGTTATATTCTTGGCACATCAAATCAGGAAGCACATAATGTTGGTTTGTGCCATTATTGGTAAGGTTAATTTTGATTGATTGGTTAAAACCATCCTGCATTTTTAATACAGAGGGCAAAGATCTTTGACTTGGGAGAAAAAGCTTCAAAAACTTTACTGCTTACTGTAAATTATTCTAAAGTTGGCTGGGCACAGTGGCTCACACCTGTAATTTCAATACTTTGGGAAGCCAAGTTGAGAGGATTGCTTTGAGACCAGCCTGGGCAACATAATAAGACTCTCTCTCTACAAAAAAATAAAAATAAATAAAAATAAATAAAAATGGCCAGGTGTGCTGATGTGCACCTATAGTCTTAGCTACTTAGGAGGCTGAGACAGGAGGATTGCTTGAGCTCGGGAGTTGGAGGTTGCAATGAACTATCATCATGCAGCCGCACTCCAGCCTGGGTGGCAGAGTGAGATCCTGTCTCAAAATAAATAAATAAATAAATAAACTTACTTTAACTAACATAAGAAACATCAAGATTTAAAAAGTGAACCAAAAATGATTTGCATAGCTACCACCATGAATTTCTTTATCGATATTCCAGACACACCTTTGCATTTTTAAAATTCTTTTTAAATACTTTCAAGGTATCAAATATACATTTACTTTCCAAGTCATCAAACAGAGGAATCTTGTATTTCTACAGGCCAAAATTCCATTTTCTGCCATGCCTCAATCTCCAGAAGAACTTATTGCACTGGCCCTTTTTGACATTTCAGACATACCCGTGCACAAACTTTTTATGCAGATGCTGCACTTAGACTTCAGAATTACCACAGATTCTTGCCCTTTTGTCCACTTCATACCTCCTCACTCACTGGGAACCCTCTGACTCCATTTCATTTGGCACATGCCTTGGCTCTCTCTTTTGTGCCAGGAGATTAGTACTGCCAGGACCCATGCCAAAGTGCCTCTTCATTTTAAGCTTGTTTCTTGAGCGGAGGGTGAGAGTCAGGAGCTGGGGAGTGAAACAACAATTATTTCTTCATTCAACAAATAAATTACCCAAGGACACTTAGGTAATCAGTGTCAGACTCAAAACCAGTGCCCTTGACACTACCTAGCCCTGAGGTGATCCCTAGTCTATACTTGGATCCCACCTCTTGGGTAAGGAACTGAGCTGTGGGCATCACCACAAGAACTTGGTCCAGCCTTGAGATACAGGCGAGAACAGAGTGCTTCATGGTTTTTATCCTACGCCCACCAGCTTCAGGAAGACCCCAGCTGGGTGGGACATTGTGCTATTTTCTGCTAGGAGTGGAGTTGATCCTCTCCTGCTTCTAAACATACCCAACCTGAAAATCTGCTCTCTGAGGTTTTTCCCCATCAGACACATCTTCAAAGGCAGTAGGGCCGGGGACAGTGGTAGGGTGATAATTTGGTAGTTTCTTTTTCTCTCCTTTGCCAGTGCTTGCAGCTGAGATACCCTTTTGGAGGCCCCAGGAAGTGGCTGAGGAGGAAATAGACCTTTGCCTATACAACCAACTAAGCAGCATCAAATCTCTGAATAAGATTCTTCAAAAGGAGACATAGCAGTATGTCCAAAATGAAATGCTGGAACCTCATGTTGGGCCTTCCCTAACATGATTTTCACTGAACGGTTTACCTCCCATCAAGTCGGTTTGTGAGAGGTTTCTCTGCATGTGCAACCCTCCCTGATTTCCCCTCTAGGAGCAGTGGTAAGAAGAGCTGGGCTCCAAGTGGACTTTTTACCCCAGGAGGGTTTGTACCATGGAGGGAGCCGCTTTTGTAGATTTCTCCTATGCATAACACACAGATCTTTCGTTAACCAAATAGGGCCTATCTGGGACCCCAAACTCCAAGAGGAACAAAACATTGTCCTTTCTTCATGTATTTAAAAAATACCCTTTATCCAATCCAATAAGTCTTCGATTCCTTCCGGATTTACTGAAGGAAAAAAAAAATGACAGTGATAGGCGTGGCCAGTCATGCTGATGTCATTTCATGTGACATTTGATATCTGAGATCTTGTGATTCTGTAATAATAATATGCTGCTTCTGATCTTGATTCATCTTTCTAGTGAATAAAAATGGTTTGTCTTAATATTTATATTCCTTCTGCTGAAGTATATACAGATTCTTAGGTAACACACATTGATACCTAAAAGTCTTCTAAACTCTATTTTATAGGAGGAGACCTGATATGTGTAAAAATAACTGCATGAAAAGTCAGAATGCCTGGTTTAAATTTTCTACTCTCAGTTTGGGACCTGTTACTTAAACTCTATAAAATGGAGATAATTACACATATTTATAAACTTGGGGAATTTTAAATAAATACATGTAAAGTATTTGACCATCAACAAACTTTAGTTTATTGAACCATTTTCATTCCTGAACTCATGCATACTTGTTTTGATGATGCTATTGCCAAAACATACCCACAAAAATTCTAAATTATGGGAATTATTTCCCTAGGAGTCATCTTTAAGTGATAGATACATAAATCCATGAAGAAATTACCCAGCCAATCCCATTTATAACCTTCATATTGACTCCACATGCCCCTCAATCAACCACTCCATTTCATTTTCCCCTTTATAGGAATATCCTTCAAAGGGCTGCCTCTACTCATTGCTTCCTATTCTTCCTTGACATCTTTTGTCAGTTTGGGAACATTCTTGACCATGTTCTCATTAAATGTTACTCTCTCCTCTTTGTTCTCTCCTCCATCTGGACCATAAGAAAGGGCTTCTGATCTGACAATCTTTCTCTAGAGTGGGTTTTCCCAAGCTCTAGACTGAGATGGAGAAGGTGGTGGGTTGTCAAACTCATAGGGCTTGTGAAAACAGATTGCTGGCCCCACTCCCAGTGTTTCTGATTCAGTATATCTGAGACGGGGCCCCAAAATTTTCATTTCCAACAAGTTCCCAGGTGAGATTGATGACACTGGAACACATTCTGAGGACTGCTGGAATACAGAGTTCAAGACCCTGTTGCTCTCACAGTAAGCTAAATTCTCCAACCTAGCTTTATCAATAACACAGGTGTTACTTTGATGTTTCGTCTGCTGACTCTACCACTTTATATCTGAAATGATTCAGAATGCAAACAGGAAAGAGAAGTGCTATTTGTTAAATCCCTCAGAAGCTCAACTGCTAACATTTATTACTTACCATGTGCCATTTGATGTCCTAAGTGCTTTACATGTTCTATCCACTTAGTCCTCACCAAAGCCCTAACATCATCTCACCTTTCAGTAAAGAAATTGAGACACGAGAACATTAAGCAATTTGCCAAGTCACTCAGTTTGGAGGCAGGATTCAAACCAAGGCAGTATGATTTCAGGGCTGTGCTTTTAACCTGTAAGTTATGCTACCTCGTGTGTGGAAATGTGAAGGTCATCTGAGTTTGGATCTATGGTCAATACAGCCACCTACCTTCCCATGCAATGATTCAGGCCCTGTGTTTACCCTTACCAGTGTTGCATAAACTGCTCTCCCAAGGCCAACTCAGTCAACCACAGAAGTAGCTACAAATAATGTTAATGCCACAGTGTAAACTCCTCTAAGGATATTAGGCTGTTGAGCAAACAAGTTTAGAACAAATATCAGAAAAGCAATTTATATTTTTAGATTTCTCTTATTAACAAGATGTTTATGTTCTCATTTCATAAATATTTATTGAATACTACTATTTGCCCTGTAATTGGGGAATTTTCGTGCACCTAATAAACAGCACGCTTCTCCCTACCAGAGTCCTGAATCAGTTGAAAAATAGGCAGCATATTAGCTTGCTAGGGCTGCTGTAAGTATGAGACACATAAAAAAGCAGGAAAATGGGATAGTTAATAGAAATAGACTCACAAATGGACAAGATATTGAAACTTGTAGACAGGGACTTTACAATAACAATAGTATATTTATTGAAAGACTGGAAAGTTGGGGAGGAAAGGTGGATAACAGGCAGGTAGGTAGTTTCATCCTAAAAATGAAAACTACAGAAAAGATGCAAATGGTAATGTTAGGACTGAAAAATACGATATTAGAAAGTAAGATTTTAACAGTTAGGCTTAATAGAAGACTTGACAAAGTAGAAGAAATGATCAGTGAACTTAAGTACAAAGTATCTCAACTAAAATGTAAAGAGAAAAATGAGTGAAAAAAACTGAACAAAGCCCCTGAGACCTGTGAGTTAAAATCAAATCATCTAATATACATGCAGATGGAATTCAAGAAGGAGAGGAGAAGAAGAATGGGGGAAGAAGAAATACTTGAAGAGATAATGGTCAAGAATTTTCCAAAATTGATGGGGTGGGGGGAAGCAACTCACAGATTCAGAGTCTTAAACAGGGGGTAATGACAGCAATTTTGGCTGATTTCTCATCAGAAGGAATGGAGGTGAGAAGACAATGAACATCTTTAAAATGTCAAAAGAAAAAGGAAAAACAAACCTGAATCTAGAATTCTGAACCTAGTGAAAATATTCTTCAAAACTTAAGGTAAAATTGGGAGGCTGAGGCAGGAGGATCACTTGAGCCCAAGAGTTTGAGGCTGCAGTGAGCTATGATGAAACCACTGCACTGCAGCCTGGGCAACAGAGTGAGACCCTGTCTCAAAAAATAAAATAAAATAAAATAAAAGACAAACTAGATATCTTTACAAACAGAAACTGAAAGAATTGGTCCCAGACAGGTACTATAAGATATGCTAGGGGAAGTTCTTTAGGTTTGAAGGGCAATGATAGCAAATGGAAGCTCAAATCAGCATGAAGGAATGAGGAGTATCAGAAAAAGTAAATAAGCATATAAATATTTTTTAAACCTTTTAATTAAATATTAAACTGTATCACATATTTTTTAATTTCTAGAAAAGATTATTGATTTTTCAACAAAAATTACAATGTATCAATATATTATAGGGTTTCAAACTATACAATGTATTGTGGGGTGTATAATACATAATAATAGAGGATAAAGGGTGAGAGGAGATGAATTATACAATTGTAAGGTTTTTACATTGTGAAGTAGTCTAATATTATTTGAAGGTAAACATAAGTTAAAGATTTATATTATAATCTCTAGAGCAACAATTATAGAAATAACTCAAAGATATATGTATGATATACATATATCATGATAGTGGAGATATATATATGAAGTGGAGGTGATAAAATGGAATCCTAAAAACAAAAACAAACAAACAAAAAAACTTGATTAACCCAAAAGAAAACAGGAAAAAAAGAAACAGAACAAAGAACACATGGGACAAATAGAAATGAATATCAATGGTAGATTTAAACCCAGGCACATTAATAATTACATTAAATGTGAAAGCTAAACACTCCAATTAAAAGATAAAGATGAACAGACTGTATTTTCAAAAATGTACCAAAATTGTTATCGGGGTATATGTTCATAAACACACGAATCCCATTCTTAGGTATTTATTCAAGAGAAAGGAAAATATATGTCCACAAACAAACTACTGTACAATAATGTTTATAGCAGGCTCATTCATGACAGCCAAAAACTGGTAACAACCCAAATGTTCACCAAAAGGAGAAAGGATGAAGAAATTGTGGTATAGTCATAAAATGGAAACCTACTCAGCAATAAGAAAGAATTGCACCACTGGTACATGCAGCAACACAGACGAATTTCAAAAACATTATGATAAGCAAAAGAAGCCAAACACAAAAGAGTGTTAATGCACACTATGTGGTTTCCTTTATTTGAAGTTCTAGCAGAAGCAAATGTAATCTATTGTAATAGGAATCTGAACCTACTACTGCTGGTGGTAGGTAGGAATTGGCTGAGGGGAGCACACAGGAACTCTCTGGGGTGATGGGAATAGTTTGTATGTTGATATGGGTATGGGTTGCACGTAAGGTTAATTGTAGTATCTGTTTGTCAAAATGCGTCAAATTGTGAGCTTAAGATTTGTGTATTTAACTCAATGTAAATTACTCCTTATGTAAGACAATTAAAGGGAAAAATATAAATTATAGTTATTCAATGTTAAGTTTTAAAATGAAAGTATTTAAATAAAGCAAAACCTCTTAGCGTTAGTTATTTAATTAAAAAAATCTGTGCCTGGGGCTTTTCTGTCAGAGGTAGGAAACTGGTATTGGTGTTTTGGTTATTGGTACATTGTGATTTTTACTTTTGAAATTTGGTAATTTATATTTTCTAAAGAAAGTACTTATTGAGGGAGGAAAATATTTGCTGCTTTTAAATCACAAGGCAGCTGCTTTTCTCTTTGTGTTCCTCAGAGCAAATCAGCTGTCCCTAATTTTATTATACTTTCAGAACCAAGTAGGGAACTGTGAAAGTTGTAACACTGGATTCGTGTTGATTGTCAACAGGCTCCAGAGTTGTCCCACCACCACAGTCTCTGGTTAGTTCTGGACTGGTTAATTGTATATAATTAAGTTGACCATCATATCAGTTTGCCTCAGATAGTCCTAATTTTCACCTATTGTCCTATGATAATTATTAATGGAACACCTTTCATTCTCTCACATGAGCTGGTTTGGATGATAAATCGTGGTCCTTCTAACTGTGAGAGAGAAATCTTGAGTGATTTTTTGGTCTTACACAATAGGCAGAAAAAATAGATACTGTGGCTTAAGCCTGAAAAGGCCCACTTCTTAGACAGAATGGACACTATGTTTCTAGATTCAGTACTGGAACTCCCAGGAGAAATGAATATTAAGAAGTTTTGAAATTACTTGGTGAGAAAGAAATGCACCTCAAATAAGACCAGGGAATTGGAACTACCCTTATTGCAGATTTTTACCTTTGCAAGAAAACGAAAGAAAGGTCTACGATGTCTTTGTGAGAGAAGTATCTATTGGTAGATTATACCCTTGATTTTTCACAGTTTCCATTATTGCAAACAATGTTGCAGTCAACATCTCAGTATACTTAATGGAGGAAAGGAAACATTGTCCTAGAGCCTCCAGCACCAGTGTAGCCCGACAGGCACAACGATTTTTAGCCCACTAAGACTTATTTTGACTTCTGGCCTCCAAACTCTAAGAGAATACATTTCTATTGTTTTAAGCCACTAACTTTGTAGTAATTTGTTTCAGCAGTAATGAAAAACCAATACAGGGCAAATATAAAAAGATTCCAATAAAAGTTGGGGAGGGGAACAGAGGAGGTAGAAAGAAAGTATGAGGTCGTATTTGTGATCACTTCGTAACAACATCAGAAGAGGAAACTCTTGAGCTGAGACACTAGAAAATCTGTCCTGGCTTATCCCTCCTCTCACTATTACAGGAAACCTCATTTCACTTAAAAATGAGCACCAGATCCGTTAACAGATGGATGAATAAACAAAATGTGGTATATCTATATAAGGGAATATTATTAAAGGAATGAAGTACTGATACACGCTACAACATGGATGAACCACAAAAACATTATGCGAAGTGAAATAAGCCAGACACAAAAAAATCACATCCTGTATGATTCCATTTATATGAACTATCCATAGACATAGAAATCAGATTGGTGGTTGCCAGGAGCTAGTGGGGAGGGGTGCTGGGGGGAATGGGGATGGTGAATAACCACTTAATGGAGACAGAGTTTCCTTTGGGGGTAATGAAAATATTTTGGAACTAGATAGACATGGTGGTTGAACAACATTGTGATTGTACTAAAGGCCACTGAATTTTTCCTTTTAAAATGGTTAATTTTTTATTATGTGAATTTTACCTAAATCAAAACAAAAAAAATAAAGGCCATGCAACACACTTGGAAAATATTTCAATGATCTCTCCTGAGAAACCTAGGAGATAATGAGCTTCAGACAAACAGAAAGAAGAGACATATTGACATAAAGCATAAAGCCCGCAGCAAGTTTTAAGTGTACATTGTCCGAAGAGTTAAAACAAAATGATGCTTATGAGGGAAATGGCAAAATATATAGCAGCAACATGTTTTGAAAATATTGACAGCACAACTATAAAAAGGTAAGTACAAAATGCAGAACCTATATGAAAATTAGAACCAAGTTACTGATTACCTTATTGGAATCAAAAAAAATTTTAAGTCATAGTACAGAGGTTTGCTGTTTGGATAAATACACAGTACCCTGCCAGTGACTAGTTAGATCTGACATGGACTCCAGAAGTCAGGTGCCCTCTAAGTTCTTTAGATATTGTTGTATGATCTTAAGAATTTCAGTTTAAACCAGACTTAAATGATGTGTGGATATTGCATATTGCCTGATTCAACAGGCTATCACTTTATTCCCTGAGAGCCTTCCATACAGAGGCTGGAAGCTAGGCTCTCTTTTATTTATTTACTCCCTATACTTGCTGAGCATCTCGAACAATGCTTCAGTGAACATCCCTTTGGGACCTGTGTGCATGTTCCTCCCGTGTACTCAATATGGGGTTGTTTGGTCATAGGGGACATAGCACACATATCTAAATAGTACTCTCAGGTCACTCTCCCAAATGGGTGTCACTGAATGACTCCCCCAGAAATGTATGAGGGCTCCATTTTCCTACATTCTTATCACTATTTTGTGTTACCTGATACTCTAAGTTTTTCCAGTCTGATGAGTATAAAGTAGTATAACCAGTATCTTGAACCAAGGAAACTTGATTCAAAGAATGTAATCAGAAAAGCTTTCTTTTTTTCTACCTTCCTTCCTTCCTTCCTTCTTCTCTGTCTTTCTTTCTCTCTCTCATTTTTTCCTGACTTCCACTCCCTTTAAATTTATTCAGTGGGAAAGTACTTTTCTGCTCCTAGTTGAAAATTTAGGCATTGCCGTGACATTTCTCTTACTTTCAGGAAATAAAAATATCTTGGTCACATTGAGTAAAAACAGAATCTCAGTTCTGAAGCTAAAAGAATGTTATTATAAAATTTTTGAATTTGAATTAAGTTAAAATCTCTCCCTTTCCCTCAATGGGACCTTCTACAGGCAGGAATCTGGGAAGGGGCCAAGATCTTTCCTTTCTCTGTGCTCACTTTCCCCTCCATCTATCTTGCTAAGTGTGGCTTCCTCTAAAAAGGGAGAGGGAAAGGAGGTAAAGAGGACCAGGCATGTTCTGACTGGTATTGTGAAAGGTGTTTCCTGAGCCCAGTAAATGCTGAAAGCTGTTATGTTATGTGTATGTGTTGAGTGGGGTGGGAGGTTATTCAGAGGATTCCACTGGGAACGTTTGATGGTACTTTCCATGATAGGAGCCCTAGAGTTTCCTCTGACTTGCTGTTGCCCCCTCAGCTCCTAGTCTTCCAGCTGACCCTACTCCATAGGGAATTTTTCCATTAGGATCCTGTGGCTCTCCCAAGTAGTCCTTCTTGGGTGAGATTTAAAAATCTCCAGATTAGCTCTTTCTCCTTAGTGGGGTCATTTTGCAAAGGTGGCATGGATACATGCACTCCATCGATGCCACAAGACACAAATCTAAAATAACACTTATTGAGAGAAATATAACACTCATATAAGAAATATATAAGCAGAGCACAGATGATACCCGATGCTCTCATGATTCCCCCAGGAATGGTCCACCGAACACAGGTGGACTGAATGCAGCATGGCCACATTCCAGTAGTGAGGAGCCGCATTCCCCCATACTCTATATTCATAAGAAAATAGGGACAAGGATCAACTTTGTGCCTATGTAATGATGGAAATCTCTGGCTGGGCCTTATTAGATAGAGGAAGTCTTCTGAGATCATTGTCGGGTATTGGCCTGTTTTCCCATTGAGTGAACTCAGACCTGGTGAGCCAGCCCCTTACTAAGCCACTGAAAGGGCAGAGGGAATGAGCCCTCAGGGCCACATAAATTTGTCTGTCCTGAATAGTCTGCTCAGGAATCCTTTACCCTAACAAACTGGAAATTCAGGCCCATCTCAAAGCATCTTCTTCTGGCCTCTCGACATTGGAGTAGTTAGTGAATATTTTGGCTGTCAAATACCAGGCCACTGTGTCTCCCTGGCTATGTAGGATAAATATAAACTCTCTAGGTAGTCCTGCTGACACCCCCTGTCTTAGTTAAGGTGAGGGGGAAGGTATCTCCTCTCTCTCCATTCTGGGGATGGGAGTCATAGAACAAATCTCTCCAAAGAAACCTTCCAAACAAATTCTCTTTTGACACTTTTATAGCCTCAATATGAAAGTTATTTTTGACCACCTACTTATAAATTTTTGAATACTGGATTCTTCGAAATAAAATCTATTGTTTTTTATTTGGTTGGTTGGGATTTTTGCTTCATAAAAACTGAGCGTGGAAGAATCATGAAGGCTTTCACAGTTGATTCTTAACGTTGGCTGAGTATTAGAATCGCTGGAGAAGCCTGTTTCTTGGTTGCACCCTGATTGATTAAATCACGGTCTTAGGAAGTGGAATCCCAGCATTTGTGTTTCAAAAGCTCTCTAGGTGATTTCAATGTGCAGTAAAGGTTGCACACCACTGTTTTTGAAAAAACAAAGGTTTTGAAAGGGGACAAGAATTACTTTTAGTGATTAAACATAATTTCCACTAGTTTCCACTCTTAATCATGAATTTATTCAGTTTGTCTCATGCATGCCTTTTAAAAATAGGCAATCCAATTCCATTTCATGTTGCAGTTGGTACATAAGGGTAGGCTGCGGATAGCAGTGTTTCTAGGAGTTGTCCAGAATATACATTTTGCTTTCTTTCTCTGTGTTTCTGCTTCCTTTTGTCTGCTAAGTTTTGTGGCTGAATTTTCAAGATGTACTTTCCACCTCTTGGTTTGGGACGCTTTTTATATCCCTCTCTGGCACAGTGCATTTGGTCCCCTCATCCATTTCCTGTTGTGAATATCAGTGAGTGTACCC
>CAUYSK010045550.1:0-22235 GCA_963575035.1 Avahi laniger | reverse complement strand
GCTGGAAGTCAGGAGACTGGACTGTTGATCACTGGATTTCTGGTCCTCATCAACCAAAGTAGACCTTCAAATGTGCCCCCATTTTTCACCTCTTTCCTTTGTTCTTGCTGTTTCCTCTCCATGAAACGTGCTGAACTTCTCATTACATCCACCCTCCTGAAATCCTGTCTTCCACAATCCTTCTCCACTGTAAGCAGCCTAATTTTTGCACTTAAATTACTTTAAGTAAGGGATAAAAGATAACATATTTAAGACATCTAGTTTCTATTAAATGCAGGTCTCTTGACATATATTAATTTTAATCATTTTTATAGCCTTATTAAGGTATAATTTACAAACCATAAATTTTACCTATTGATTTTTAGCAACTTTATAGAATCGTGCAACCATCACCACAATCCAGTTCTTGAATTTTGCATTTTCCCCAGAGTTTTCCTCCCACCCATTTACAATCCATCCCAATCCCAACCCTCCAGCCAAGAGTAACCACTGCTCTGATTTCTGTCTCTAAATGTGCTTTTTCAGGGAAATTCATAAATGGGTCGTATAATGTGTAGTCTTTGATTCTGGTTCCTTTCACTTAGCATAGCATTTTTGAGATTCTTCAATACTGTCATGTATATCAGTATTGGATCCTTTTAATTATTGGGTAGTATTCCGTTGTATGGCTGTATTACATTTCGTTTCATTTACCAGTTGGTGAGTGTTTAGAGTTTTTCCAGTTTTTGGCTATTATGAATAATGCTGCTGTGAACGTCCATATACAAATCTTTGAGTTGATATACGCTTAATTTCTCTTGGATGGATCCCTAAGAGTGGAATTCATTAATTAATTGTATGGTAAGGTTCATAGTTACCTTCATAAGAAGCTGCTAAACTGTTTTCCAGAGTGGCATTACTATTTTATATCCTGACCAGAGATACATAAGAGTTTCAGTTTCCCAAAATCCTTGCCAAAATTTGGTATTATCCGTCTTCTTAATTGTAGCTGTTTTAGGGGATTTGTAATAGTGTCTTCTTGTGGTTTTAATTTGCCTTTCCTTAATGACTAACCACGCTGAAGACCTTTTCATGTGCTTATTAGTCATTGGTACGTCTTCCACAAAGACTTTCTATTTATTAATGATCTTTTGTTCATTTGTAATTGAGTTGTTTGGTGTTATTATTGAGTGTAAAAGTTCTATATGTACTCTAGTATAAGTCTTTTATGATACATATGATTTGCAAATATTTTTTCAGTATGTGCCTTGTCTTTTCATTTTCTTAATATCTTTTGAATCAAATATTTTTAATTTTCATGAAGCTCATTTATTAATTTTTTTATTACTTGCACTTTTGGTGTCATATATAAGAATTCTTTGTGTAACCCAAGGTCACAAAGATTTTTTTCCCTATATTTTCATCTAGAAGTTTCATAATTTTCACACTTACATTTAAGTCTGTGGCCCATTTTGAATTAATTTTTGTGTATGATTTGAGGTGAAGGTGAGAGATTGGTTTTTGCATATTTAATATCTAATCATCCCAACGCCATTTATTGAAAAGAGCATTCTTTTCCTGTGGAATTGTCTTGGCATCTTATACACATTATTTTATTAAATTCTTCTCTCAAACCCTATTAAGTGGCTGATTTTACCACAATTTCATAGATCAGTTCACAGACTCCTAGAGTTGGGCGAACGCACTAGAAGTCCCACAGCTACTTGATGGCAGAACCAGCATAGTAGTTCTGCTTTACCCATGTTCAAGACCTTATCTTATTAAAATTGAGAAACTGTGTCCCTGCATATTGTTTATTTCAACATGAAACTATAAGCTTCATGAGATGACCTCTTTTATTCGTATTTTGCCACCATAACCTTGGGACAGTACGTGTTTATTTGAGGATCTTGTTATGAAACATTCAGTTAACTTAAGCAATAAAATTTACGTGAAAAGAAACAACTCTATAATCTAAATGACTTATTGTCTCCATTATATTTATGTTTACCGTTGACAAAACTAGACTTCCGCTCTAAAGGAAACATTTTTAGGAAAGAACCACTCACCCCCTATGGAGGTTATTTATTCTGTGTGAACAGGAATTTGCTTAGGAACTATTAATATGATGAATTGAGAATGTCTTTTCTATCTTTGACAAATCATGGAGCTTTCAGGCGACACAAAGTGGAAATCAGAGAAAAATACTCAGCAAGTGCTCAAAGCACTTGGCTTAGGAACCAGAGGGTCCTAGTCCTGGTTGCACAGTACTCGTTAGGTGACCTTGAGCAAGCCATTGGATCTCTCCGTGCCAGTCTCCTCACCTGTCAGACAGGTGTGGGCCAGGTTACCGTTATGGTTTCCCTTCCACGACAGGCTTTTATTAGACAAAATGCTACTGTGACACTCTGTGCTGTCCCGATGACACATTGGTGGCTTCTCCTATTTGCAGACTGCAGTGAGAATCTGTTTCAGTGTCACACAGGCAAGTGCCTCAATCCCAGCCTCGTGTGTGACGGATATGACGACTGTGGCGACCTGAGTGATGAGCAGAACTGTGGTAAGTGGCACCGTGTCCCTAATGCTTTTGATTGAAAACCACAGAAATTTATAATCGAGAGCTTGCAGCTCACTACCGCTTCCCCAGCAGTTCTTTCCAATATGAGGCATATACTAAGATAGCTCGATAAAAAACTTAAGCTCAGCGTCGGGAGAGATGACATGAGGAGATGCTGCCCTTCCCAGCTGGCCAGAGAGAGGTAAGTAACGATTCTCAGAAACACAAGAGAGCTGTCGGGTACATCGTCAGATCGGCTGTATACGTTGTGAAGCACGACTCTCAGTTACGTTCGAGTCAGTGTAGAAATCGTGAATTTTTCACGAGGAAAGTAAAGACTAAAGAAAACGAAAGAGAACAACAATAGAACGTGTGATGGGTCCTGGGAGAGCCGTGCAGAGTTGTTATTTACCTGGAAAACAGACACGTCTCGCCCCACGGTGATGGTGCTCAGTGGGGCACAGACTGGGGTAGGAGGTGGCCTTTTTGTTATTTTGTTTGTTTTTGCACTTCGGCACGTGAACAGAGAAGGCAGCACTTTAATTGTGCCAGACCCATCATAGAAACGTCACTGGAGGCACTGGAACAATTGGAACTGGCCCTGCCACGGGCCGGGCGCCATGCTCTCCTGCGGGTCGTCATGCGGCTCTCTGCATCCTCACGAGTCTCTGGTTCTCCCCAGACTGCGACCCCACGAAGGAACACCGCTGCGGGGACGGGCGCTGCGTCGCCACGGAATGGGTCTGTGACGGCGACCATGACTGTGCGGATAAGTCCGACGAGGTCAATTGCTGTGAGTGCCCTGAGGATTTTCATTTTGCGTGTTTTGTTAGGCTGTGCATAGGGTTGAGGACTGCATTTAAGATTCACTTTCTAAACAGCATTCCCAGGGAGAGACTCTTATACTTTGGTTCTAGCCTAGCCGGGCGGTGTGAAGACAGCAACGATGAGCGTGTCTGCCTGCCACGCCTCTCTCCCCAAAACTCCAAGCTTAATTTGGCCGATCTGGCCACGTGGGTGTCTGTTTTCTCTCTCATGGCTCCATGTGTCTCCTTAATGCTTCTGTAACTTCGGCAGAGGTGATACTCTTTCCAGAGCCTGGAGGCCTTTCTTCTGGAAACAATATACAAGTAGCTGAGCTTCCCTGTAGGAGCCTCCGGCTGTGTTCTCAGGGACCATCTGCGGGAGAACGTGGGGAGAATTGCTGGAGAGAAGAGAGCCTTTAATGTTCATACCGCTACAAAGGAAGTGTGTGATGATAATTATAATGTTATAGTGGGTTTTGTTTCTGCGTGAATACCAAATTAATAACAAGTATGGCTATTAACTCTTTTTTTCCCCCCTAGAAAATACAGTATACCCAGCAGGGAAAAACAAAAATGATTGAATAGAACACTTTATTTCTTGGTGGTGGCTGGTAAACAGGTGTGGTTTATGTGACGTGCAGACCGCAAGAAGAGTTGATAGAGTGACTGTCATTCTGGCCTTTCCTAGCCTGTCACAGCCAGGGGCTGGTGGAATGCAGGAACGGACAGTGTCTCCCCAGCACCTTCCTGTGTGACGGAGACGAGGACTGTAAGGATGGGAGTGACGAGGACAACTGCAGTGACGGTGAGTGCGGCCTGCTGCTTCTGGAATGTTCCTTCATAATGGGTGGGCCTTTCCTTGGAAAGAAAGCAAAATGTTCGAAGTTACCCAATGCTTTAGTAGGACTCCCGTATTAATAATTCCAGATTGCCTGACACGTTGGTCCTCATGGCCCCTGTTAGCCAGGAAACCCTTTCCTGCGCTAAATATAATTCTCAAGCAACTTACGCTGGAAAACCATCCCTTAGGGCGAAGGTTGGAGGTGAAACACCGAAACGGCACGGTCGGATTCAGGTAACCGTTTTATACGGAAAGCTGCAATAAAGAGAAAAGTTTAGTGTGTAGCATTTCGTTAAGTGATGTTGGATTCCAGTTAGGAGGAATTGGCTTCCGAAATTAAAGGTAATGGTTTCCCAAAAACCATGCTTAGAGGAGCAGTTGAATGCCTCACATGACCAAGCAATATATTAATACTTAAATACACTATAAAAGGAGTCTGATATCTGTGTGTGAATTTCAAAAAGAAAAAGTAAATCAAATAAGTTGGTTTTTAAATATGCCTATTCTGTCAGAAGAGAAAGTTCTACGCTGCTTGTTTTCCATTACAGTTTGTGTGGAAGCCACTCCGTGTGGGCCTGGCAAGAACATCCCTAGACTTAAATCACATTTGTTTATGTTACAGAGACGCAGCCTGGTTGTTAGGAATGTGGTTGTTTTCCTGCTGCCTGGGTCAGGCTTGACTCTGTTACTTGCTATCTGGTCACTTTCAGCAAGGTGCTCAACCCCTCTATGTCTCAGTTTCTGTGTCTATAAACCCAGAATAACAATAACTACTACACAGAGTTGGCACATGCTGAGAACTCAAAAAATTTTAGCTATTATCACATGGCCATTATGTTAGGGTGTCTCTTGGGCTGTGTATATTCACAATCAGCTAATGAGGCTGGTCACCTGTAGATAAATTAGTTTTGTCATAATGGATATTCTTTTTAGGAGACAGGGTCTCATTGTCTCCCAGACTGGAGTGCAGCCGTGAGATCATAGCTCACTGTAGCGTCAAACTCCTGGGCTCAAGCAATCCTCTCGTCTCAGCCTCCCAAGTAGCTGGGACTACAGGCACAAGTCACCATACCTGCCTGATTTTTTAAAATAATTTTTTGTAGAGATGGGGTCTTGCTGTGTTGCCCACGCTAGTCTCAAACTTTTAGCATCAAGCAATCCTTCCACCTTGGCCTCCCAAAGTGCTAGGAGTGTAGGCATGAGCCACTGTGCCGGGCCAATAATGAATTTGATCATTAGAATAACTTTTATGGAAAAGCATCCAAGACCAAAAGGGAGAGCTTTTAAATCAAAGATTTATTACATAAAAATAACATACAAAGAGTGCTTTGTTTTAACAATTTTGAAATTCAGAAGGAAATCCTTTATTGAGCATGAGTTACAGTGTGCATATCAACCAGGTACCTCCCTTTGGATTAAATTGCTTTTTTCTTTCTATGTAATTCAACTCTAGAATAATTTTGAATTATACTAATTATACAAAATTATACTAATCCTGCCACTATGAAATGGCAGGATTAGTAGATTATTTCCTTACATGTGAGAGATATAAGAAAGTCATATGATAAAATGGACAAACAGTAAAATTTTAGTATCTTTATATTATTTAATGAATTAAAAATGTGTGTTTTAGTGCCAATATGTGGCCACCCACTGGGAGTTCAGTGGCAAAGACATCAGCTGCTGGAGTGTGCAGGTTCCTGGGGCAGCCAGGTGTGCTGCAAAGCCTGGCGCACGTCGGTACCTAACCATGATATATTCATGGGCTATGAAGGGAATTCGGGGTGCTCTGGTGCCATATATGGGGTACACGCCCCGCTAAAGGGCCTCAGACCAAGCTTCTCTGGGGAAGAGACATTGGAGCTCAGATCTGAAGGGTTAGTGGAGTTAAGAGAAGAGTGGGGCTTCTAGAAGCATTTCAGACACAGGGCACCACTTGGCCCAAAGTCTGGAGGTGATAAGAGCAAGGCGTGTCCGGGGTGCTGAGAGAAGGCCGTTGTGATTAGAGAGCTGAGAATGATGCTGCATGATACCTGATTGTCATCGTGGATGGAAGTCTTGCTCTAGACAGGGCTGGGAAGGGAAGCAGGGCCCAGTTCTCCCAAGGCGTTGGTGCTGGTTGAAATTTAGGCCTTTGGAACCCTTCAGGCTCCGACCCTGCCTACCTATCTGGTTTCCCTCACCCCCCAGTGGTTGAATCTCCAGTGACTTCGATCTGTGCACGTTCCTATTCTGGGCCTTTGCATGTGCTGCTCTTCTGCGTGGGAAACCCATTCTTCCTTCTTACCACAACTCGGCCCCTCTGCCTGGAAAGGTCCTTTGAGAAGCTTCCCTGTCCCGGCCTCGTCAGCTTCTGCTGCTCTTGGCACGCATCCCCCGCAAAGCAATGATCGCGCAGCAACAGAAGGGTTTGTTCCTAACGACCCCCCGTCAGAGTACCAGCCGCTTTGTGGGGTATCCCACCCTTCTGTCTCTTAGTGCTCAGTGCCTGGCTGGCCACATAAACTTGTCACATGCAGGCACTTAATATTTGTGGAAATAATGAATGTGTGATGTCAAGAAAATTTCCTCAAGAGCCTGAAGGCGTGGGAATTGTCTAGGTTTGCTTTGAGAAAAAAGTTCGACCTGCTGACATTAAAAAAAAGAAGAAGAAGGAGGACATACCTTTTCTGCCAGGCTGTGATATAGTATGCTGCACATTAGTGGTACTTAAAAGGAGACGGATTCCAGTATTATAAACATTATCTTAGAACTATAGATAAGAAAGATTATATATGCATCCTGTTATTTATATTTAAAAGTGCCTTGCAAGATTGTCAGGATTTCAGATGACATGTCTGAAAGTAATTGACCACAATGGGTGAGACAAAGAGAATGGGCAGCAATTTGTTACCTTATCCATTTAATCTACAAATGACCAGAAAATCAGTGGGAAAAGCAGTTTCCTCTCCACATACCTTAAGGAAAAGCCATTAGGGCAAAGGCTGATGTTACTGTTGTCATTCACTTGGAAACAAGAAACCTGGTTCTCAAGTGGTCACAGCTAGGTCAATGATAATTTCCAAGGATACACGGAAAATACGGAGAACAGCTGCATAAGACTTGTATCAAGATGAGGTATCCCTGTTGTATGGGTGTCGATGCCCCCTTTGATATTAAGAAAAGCATTTTCCCTAGAGGGAAGACTACACTTGGGAGAAAATGAGTTAATTTAATTTAATATCCATAATTCCAAGATCATTATACTCTTCTCACTCCCTCAAACCACTTGAATTTTATTTTGTAATCAATCGTAGGTGCCCATGTAAAAAGCAAGCACTGTTTTTTCCATGAAAACCAACAACCATTTGTTTTTTAGTGTAGTCTGTCTCTTATTCCTTCATTCCTACTTCAGAATACCTGGATTGTATTTAGTTGCCAGGAAAATGAATCCAGAAAGTACCTCTTCAACATGTGTTTGACATTTTTGGAGAAATTGAAAAGAAATTAAAGTCATGCCATTCCTCAGCTCCACCAGACACTCTTATCTTTTAGATCTCAGGGTAAGGAATTTGCGGATGATGAAAGCCATCGTCTTTCTTTTTCTTCCCTCTGTAGGTGAGACCCCGTGTCAGGAAGGAGACCAAAGATGCCCCCACAATTCCTGCCTTGATTCATGTGGTGGGAGCTCTCTCTGTGACCCGAGCAACAGTCCGAATAACTGTAGTAAGTACAACAGCTGACAAACGCAATCACCGCGGCAGGACGCGCATTCAGCATTTTTCTTCCACATTGACATTACGATGCTGAAATCTGGAATCCCTCCAAAAAAGTATACCCTGTCTTCTTTTTCTTTTTTAAAGGTTGCATGTGGTAGCAGAAAAGAAACAAAATGGTCTTAATTAACTTAAATCAGAAACAAATGTGTCATTGTGCATGGGCTATAAATCCACCTTGCTCGATACCATTACCGTCACATCCAACTCGACACAAGCTCCTGTATATTATTTCCTTGGCCCCATCAGCAGGCAGATGCTAGCTTTCTTCCTTTCTAAAGCACAGCACCAAAAACGGAAACTTTATGCAAGAAGCAAATACGAAGTTCATTGAAATAGCCACATAAAACTTTGGCGATCTGTTCTTTTAATCACATTTATTCTCACCTTTCCAGGAACTCTGATGAGTTTTGGTGACAGTGTAACAGCTCCAAATGCTGTAAGCAGGGGGCTCTAGATTGGCTTCCAGGAGGAGGAATTATTTGAGGAAAACAGAGCGGGCAGAAGTGAAAGAACACTGTATAGATGACCCCTAGAGGGAATTTTAAATGAGTCAGAAAATCCCCAATGACAGATTGGTAGTAATGATTTCTTACTCCTGGGCTCTGCTTTCATATTATACTTACTTCTTTCACGTTTAAAAAATTTTTTTATTTTTATTTTTAGAGTTAGGGTTTCGCTCTGTCACCCAGGCTGGAGTGCAGTGGTGTGATCACGGCTCACTGCAGCCTCCAACTCCTGGGCTCAAGCCATCCTCCTGCCTCAGTCCAGCTGGGACTACAGGCGCGCACCACCACGCCTGGCTCTTTCACCTTTTCTAAGGAACTTTTTGTCCCACCTTCAACTCGGGGCTAGAACTTTAGAATCAGGTCAGTCAGCTTTCATTTGGCCGGAGAATATCCCTTCTCAACACACGTCCTCTCAGTTGAAGGCTGTTGGAAGCTGGGAGGCTGACGGGCTCAGATCCTTAAACTTGCTGCAGTTTTCAGGGCCTAGTTTTACCTGGTGACTTTTCTGGGTCGGTGTAGAGCTTATAGGAGTGCTCCTCTAACTGCTAGGGCAGGGGAGAGGGTCTGGGCAGGCAGCCAGTTACAAACCCAGACTGATGGGACTTTCATTTTCATGGCTAAAAACACAAAGCCCAGCCCTCCTCTGTTTCCTATATGAAAGAACACGAGCTCCTGGTCTGGCCTCAAAAAAGACACATTCAAACTGCCATTTTACTCCCTTTAAAATGATTTAAGTATATAGAGATTTCTCTTTCTCTCCTACTAATATATGCATATTCATATACATACAAATGTATAGCTATATATTCTGGGGCCATTTTTTCCATTGTTTCATTTTGCTCTTAATCCACTGGGGAACTTTTTCAGAACTATTTCTTTACTTTCTCCTTGAAGAGTAACAGTGTCATCTCAAAAACACGTGTTTGTTATTAAAGTTTTGAGGGTGGTTTGACATGGAATGGCGCTTACTGCTAGACTCAAAAAACCAGAAAGGGCGGTGTTAGCCAGTGTCAGATTCGGGTAAGGAGTAACTGGGTGTATGCTGTCCTATTTTCTCGATAGTTGAAATATTTCAGAATTTAAAAATATATTGTCACCTGTCCAAAAAAGTTGTAGGAAGGGCAACCGCATCACTCTGGCTCATGTAGTCGACCAATATTTATAGTGTGTGCATGATATCCCAGCGCTGGGAGACGCACAGAATGGAGACACACTCCTAGCTTCCTAGAGATAATTTTTCAGTGTGGAAGAACATACTGTCATCTTCCCACTCTTATATACTACATTAGTTTTCTTTTTATGTTCTTTAAATATGTTCGGTTTTCCTGGAGTCTCACTGTCTCGCCACCTTCCCCATTCATTATATATATTCCTGCTAGGTTCTTTCCATACACCAGAAAATATTTGAACGTGCCCTTTTCTGAGCGCCAGGCACTGGGCTAGGCATTGGTTCCTCATTTCTTCTGTGTTACTAAAAACAGTGTATGTGCCTAGCTTCCGGCCGAAAGTCAGGGTTTTACTCTTGTTCTTTCAAAGAACTTGAGGTGTACATGTGTTTGGTTCTCTGTAAAGATGAGCAAGTAGCATCTCCTTTCAGAAAACTCTTCACACACTTGAAAATGCAAGTAATTATTGGAAGAGGTTTACCACTAACAGAGATTATTATTACTTAGCATGGGAACACACCTGAGCAGCACCCTCTTACTCTGGCTTGAAGCCGATGGAGAAGGTGAGTTTGGAGAATGTGGTTATTCTGTCTGGTGGAGCCAGCTCCCCACAGGAGTTGCTGGGTTTCTCATCCTTGAAGACACTGGTTCTTGCAATGCCATAAAATATTATGTGACTTTCTAACAGTCCCTGAAGACCCAGTCATCGGTGTTTTTAAATTCCCCAGGTGACTGCAGTGTGTGGCCAAGGTTGAGAATTCTTCCTCTCGTGGCCCATTTGTGACTAGGCAGCAGAGGTATGTGATACCTCTGCAATCAAATGTGAAAAGTTTCCATTTTCCTAAGAGTATTTTTCAGTGGAGAAGGTCCCTGGCTTATTTTAGATCCCCAGAAGTACCTATAATTTTTTTTAAAAGCCTAAAACCCATATCTATGATAATACGTAGTTTTTCCAAGGAACAGCATTCAGTTGCACCCCAGTATCTGTAAGTTCTCTGCGCCCTGCTGGGAAGCAAAATACGGACATATCCTTGCCTTAGGGAACAGGAGCAGGAATGCGTTTCCCCTGACTCAGGTGTGGAGGGACTAACCCACCACTTTCCCCTGTACTGAGCACCAGATAGCTGGGGGGACCTGGCCACGTCTGTCACACCTCCCTGTGCCCACGTTGGCCATGGCCACGTGAAGCCAGGTATGGCTGTCATGCCCCAGGCCCTCTCTGAAGTCTCCCAACAGCGTCATATCAACCTTTATTTCTATGCATTCACTCTTGCATTTTTTTCTCTACTATATGCGGCACTTGTTCAACACCAAGGAAGGAATGAACAGGTTTGCTTTCTGAATAATTCCCCACCGGTCTATCAATTCCCTGCCCTCTCTTTGCACGCTCTGGTTGGAAGCAACAAACAGTATAATGGGTGTGGTAGAGAAGCCAAACACCGTGATGGTGAAGGACTTTTGTCCTTGCGAACAAATGGTAGAGGAGGGGAATGATCTCTTTATAAAAGCATTTTCAATGATAAGTGAAGAATAAATTATTGGATTAGAATATTAGCATTCGATAACAGTGAATTAATGAGTCAATGCGTGGGGCGCCTGCCGCTGCTGACATCACAAAGAGGGAAATCGGATGTTTTGTGGCTTCTGATGAAAGAACACCACGGCCACCTCTAGTCTTGCCAAAGGAATAAAACTCATCAGTGCTCTGACTTCAGCTGGCAAGGTTCAGGAAATAGGATGGGAACATGTTTCACCTCACCAGCAAAACCCAAACTGTGGTACACTCTACACATCAAATCTCTAGGTCTTTCGATAGTTAAATTATAAAGAAAAACGAAGGGATAGAAGGGGATCCCAGAGATCATAAGAGACTTAAAGGCAAGACAAGTTTCAAGAAATGGGCAAGCCTAAACTACAGTGTGTGGGGCGGTGCACACTTAGGTAATAAAACTACGGAGAAGAGCAAGGAAGTGATATCTATAAAACTCGTTAGTTGCTATGGGGGCAAAGGAGGAGGCTGAGATAAGACAGGGTATACGGAGGAGTTTCTGGGGTGTCCATCAAAGTTCAATTTCTTGATCTGGGTGTTAATTACAGGGTGTTCACCTTATAATAGCTCATCAAACCGTTAAAAATAATAATGTTACAGATGAATTTAAAGTTTGAGGCAAAGATGAATCTTTGAATATTATACATGCTGCTGGATGTATAGAAGTTATATTTTTCATGAAAATGACCATCGTTCAATACATGATTTCTACAGAGTGTTGTATCATGGCAAGGATGTAACGTCATTTAGCGAACGGTCTCATCTTTAGGTTGCATTGAACAAGTCTTGTTTCAGACTTTGAAAGGGGGAATGTCATTGAGAATCAGGATTATTTTTGGACAGATACTTATTCGGCGTCATCTGCGTTCAGGACGTTATGCTGAGCACTGCAGCAGACTCGTAGTGGAAACACCATTCTGTGGCGTCGAAACATCCTTACATGTCTGTGATGCGACTGCCCCCTAGTGGTTATCGCAAATCAAAATCATGAGTGAGCTTAATGCTTAAGGTAAAAGTTTATTGATATCATAAATCACAGGATTTGGATTGACAGATATATCAAGAGTTCGTCATGCTTAGCACTCTGCGAAGAATGCCTTATTAAGAAATAAAACACAAGAGCCAATCAACCTTACTGCATTCAATAAAGATCTCCAGAATAATATATGATCGTTACTTCATCTTCTCATCTTCCTTGGCTCTGGAACACTTAAAAGTTATATCTTATCCCAAATCAAAAGTGATACATTCTCCATATATCAAAAGAGAAAAAAATTATCCATGTGCTATGGTCTATTAATCATATAAATGGAACACACCAATAAAAAACCTTGATAAGTTGGTAAAGGAAGAGGGAGAAGGGAAAAGCATGTATTATACAAGGGGGAAAAAAGACTATCAAAAATCTGTATAAGTGATTCCATTTTTATAAGATAAGCTTATTAAAGAAATCGGGGGACAAAGCATAGAGTTAGAACTGCACCTACTGACTTGTAAGATGATAATGAAGCAACAGAAGCAAGTTGGAGAGTCACAGGAACAGTATAATAGTATAATTCTACTTCGGCAAAAAGCAAACACAAACCTCGGTCAATGCTTGTCCGTCTAACTATGAGCCGGAGAAAGACACGGAAGGATTCAAAGCTGTCTCTGGCTTTGAGGGAAGCTGAGAGAAAGAGGAGCAGGGAAATGACGAGCCTCACGCATCTTTGAATTGCTTTTATTGTCATGAGGAACGTGCATTTTTGTAATCTTAGAGCACAGTATTTCAGTGTCACTCCTTGACTTGGTTCAGGCTGCTGTAACAAGTTGCCACAGAGTGGGTGGCTGATAAACCACAGACACTTATTTCTTGCGGTTCTGGAGGCGGGAAGTCCAAGGTCAGGGAGCCAGCACGGTGAGGGTCTGGGCTGCAGACGGCGACTTCTCGCTGTGTCCTCACCTCCTGGAAGGCGGGAAAAGCGTTCTCCGGGCTCCCTTTTGTAAGGGCACTCATCGCAGGGCCCCTCATGACCCACATACCTCCCAAAGTTCCGCCTCCTAATTCCTCTGTGGCGGGGCTAGGATTTCCACACATGAATTTGGGGCGACACACTTAGTCCATAACAGTTCTCCTTCAAGCAAAAGAAATGGTGAACTGAACCAACGCCCCTTTCTCTCCACCCTGACTCATCCTCAAGGTGATGCCAACTTTACAGCGTTGTGTCTTCCTTGGGAAACTGAGAGCTGTGTTACGTTTTATTGGTAGTATTTTTTTAGCTGGCCAGCGTCAGGCTCCTTGTAAATATACTATCTGTGAAGCCCTGACATTCTTTAAATTAAGAAATAGCCCCACAGCTGTTTTAATATCTCACCCAAGTCCTTATTGCTAATCTATGTGCATGGATACCGCTTCTTAGCCAAATAATTCAACTTAAGTAGAATAATCACTCTTAATAAGGCGTGGAGTCTTTGGTCTGGGCTGATTTTACTAAGACACTTGCTCGGTTACCTCTCTCACCTGGGGGAATGTGGCTAATTACCTCCCAAACCTCCAAATACCATCATATTGGGGTTGGGGTTTCGACATATGAATTGGGGGAGGAAAACACAAACATTCAGGCCGTGACAAACTCCGTCCTAGCCTGTTCACGTTCTAACACAGCTACCAGCACATGTGTCTGTTACCTTTAGAGACCGTGCAGTTCCTCAATGGCGAGGACTATATTTTTCATTATTTTTACCTTCGCAGTGCCTCGGGGAGACAGTTCCTGACACATTTTTCTCCCTCTTTTCCTCCCTTTATTCTGGCACTGTGCTACTGGCAGACTTTGAGATCAGGAGATAAAGTCTTGATTCCCAAAAATCTTGGAATTGTGTGGGGGAAGCAAGTAAGTAAATAAAGAAGACATCAGAGTGCAATGAGCATGTGGCAGGAGTGTGCCCACGGCGATCAGAGGAGACTCACTCTGGGAGCGGTCATGGGAAGAGTGGTTGGCCAGAAAGGTTTTCTGGAAGAGGTAGTTGTACTGAGTCCTCCAGCCCAAGGCAGTGTGCTGTGTGCACCTGGCAGCTGGGATCATGGCCGCATTCGGGGCAATGACAGCAAGCATGTTAAGAAAAGGAGGTAAGAGAGGAGCTAACAGTGTTCACAAAGACATGCAATTCCCATATCTGGTAATCACAAGGCAACGGAATTCACTGCAGCAGAAATACCGTTGATGGGAGAGTCGTAGACAGTGAGGCTGGAAAATTAGGCTGTGGTTGACGTGTGAAATAGCCTTGAACTCCAAGCTAAGGGGCTTGGATTTTATCTCAGTATCCAACGGATCTCAGCCTCTTCTTGCCTTGAAATCTTGTAGCTTTATATAGAAATCCATTGGTCAACAGTAAAACACAGAAGTTACCTAATTGCCTATTTAAACAAACTCATATTTTTTTTTAATGACAGTGAAGATGATAGGGCTACACTATTTTGGGCATAACTGAATAAATCAGAAAAAGAAGGTGAATTGAAGTGAATAACAGGAATGATGAAAGACAGTCATTTTCAGATAAGTTGAGCTAAGGGGAAAAGCGGGAACGGACCTTCTAAAGCATGATCTGGGCATTGTGCTGGCAGCCACATAAACAGAAATGTGTCGTAGTTTGCTGGGGCACTTCACTAACCAACACATTTATTTTTTGAAATCCACAAAAGAAAAAGTTACATGCTAGCATTCTAGTCTTAGCTCCTCTAAAGAGAGTAAAATAGATTTCGAGTTTATAAAGTTTAAACAAGTGGTTTTTACATGTGAAATTTTTAAGAATATGTATTTGTGTGCTTTTTATTAGGTCAGTGTGAACCAATTACTCTGGAACTCTGCATGAACTTGCCCTACAACTATACGAGTTACCCCAATTACCTTGGACACAGGACTCAAAAGGAAGCCTCCGTCAGCTGGGAGTCCTCTCTCTTCCCTGCACTCGTTCAAACCAACTGTTACAAGTTCCTCATGTTCTTTGCTTGCACCGTCTTGGTACCAAAGTGTGATGTGAACACAGGCCAACGTATCCCCCCTTGCAGGTAATAGGGTGGGGTCTCCCCCGAGAATCCTCATTTTGCCTCAAAAGAAAAAAAAAAGTAAAGACTTAATTGAGTTTGCACAAAGTAAACTTTGCTAAGGAGCGCCGTATTTAATAACTGATATACTCGAAAGGTAAAGAAGTACAACTTGTAAAATGAACATTTGAATCAGATTACTTAAGTGCCAAACAAGGGAGGTATGAACTGCCTTTGATTACAGTTTACGAGTTTTAATCAAATAAAATCATACGTATTTCCTTTTGGTGGATCAAGAAGCATTTTTTTAAAAATGTGAGTTGCAGATGAAGGGGTGCATCTGCCCCTTTCTTGGTAACTCTGATGTGTTTAAAATGCTGCATTCTGATCACACTCAAAAGTTAGCTCACACAGGGAGACAAACCACCAGACTCACAGGTTGGCTAGGCACGGACATCGCTGACATTCCTCTGCCTGTTTGGCTGAAATAAGGCATGGCATTTCAAGAGTGCAGCTAGAACTTTGGATTTGATTGATATCTTAGGGTCAAGAGTATTGTTCTGCAGTCCATGTTTGAGTTCACGTCTTGGCTCTTCTCTAGCTGCTGGGTAGCCTTAGACAAATTCCTGAGTCTCTCTGAGCCTTTATTCCTTTACCTATAAAATAAGGATAGTAATGGTTGTTGGGTTGGCTTGTCGTGAGATCAGATGAATGTATACGAATGTACCGCAATTCCACTTGATTTTAAGCCCTGAACAAACAATAGGTATGATGATATAACAGGAACACAATTACTTAGTGGCAGTTTGGTCTCTTTCCTATGCCATGTGTTAGGAGTTGTGGTCAGAGAATGTGCATGTACAAGATGATAATCACAGAAGTGGGTTGCTACTCTCTTCAGTGCTGTTTTTGCTCAAGGGGTGAGTGCACAGATGGTATAAATGTCAGTGGTAACTACAGAAACCATGTGTTGGGATCAGAAGTCACTTAGAGCTTTAAGAAAAAGCAATAATATCAATATAGTGGACAGAAAGGAAAATAATAAATTACATGCTGAATAGCCAATGAATGACAAAGTGAAGGCTTCTATAGAGTCAGGACAGGAAACAATAAAATTTCAAAATGACTTGGAGAATGGAACCAGCATTATACAGATAGAACTTAATATTGGGTTGTGCAAAAGTAATTCTGAAAATTTCTGTTAAATAATTTTTAAAGTATCTTAATAAAACATCTACCCATTTTATGTTAAACAGTTGTTTCTAAATCTTATTCCATGTTTGCTAAGCAAGGTCAATGATAGCAAATAATTTCTTTTAATAGTACTTAAATTCTTGTATTTGACTTTTTTTACATGTATATAAAAATTTCTTGAATGCAGCAATTTCTATAAATGTAAATTTACATCCAGATATAATTTATAATTTCAGGGCTTAAGTTTCATATTAAAATGCCTAAGATGAGAATGATCCTGAAATATTATTCAATCAACATTTTGGTGAACTTCTTTTATTAATAGATACTTTAGTTCTTTTTCGTAGGTTTACCCATACATCTTTCATTTTCAGTGGATATCACTATGAATTTTATATTTTGTTGTTTGTTTATAAGACGTTATTTTACTTTATGCATGAATAATATGCTAAATTAGTTTATAAAGCAATACATAGTTGCTTTTGCCAAGTTTATTAATCTTAACATTTAATTTTCAAGTTTTGAGTCTGAAAAAATCTAACATTATTGAAATCTTATGATGTGCTAAATACTTGAGGGTTTGCTATGCTGTAGAATGCTCAAGATAACCTTTTGAATAAGGTGCATATTGTCAGAGCTGCTGCCTGTGGGTGAGCACTGCACAGTTTATAAGAACAGTGTTCACTGGAGTTGTGGTGCTGCATATTGCTATTATTTCCATTTTACAGAAAAATAGGAAGCGGTAGAGTCAGGAACTATCCGGTCTTCTATATAAATAAGGTATCATATGGTTAATTTAAAATAACAGCCACAATTGAGTTATATATATTTTTACAACTAACAAAACTAGTTAGTTCACCAGTTAATGAACACTATTGAACTTCCCATTTTTTCAAGCCTACTATGGGAATACCATGGCTTTATCTTCACATCAAATTCCTAGGCTAAACTGGCGCTGAGTTATACCTTGCTTTGTCCAGATTTAAACCTAAACAGAGCTTTCGATTGCTAACCTTTCTCTACCAGCTTCAGGTAAGACCGGAGCTGACCTTTTTGGAAGCTCTGTCCCATTTGACCTTAAAAATGAGAACTTGACTGAGATGAACTTATAGTTTAAAGTTTGAGACATTTGAGAAGAATGTGTTTGAAAGGAAATACAAAATTGGCCTAGGAACAAACTTCGATTATGTCCGCTTTTTTTTTCTTTTATTGTGTAACTAATTTCTTAGTAATATATTGAGACAAAACCATGTTTTTTCCCAGAGGAAGTATAGAAATCTTTTGTGATGTGTGCTGATACCTCAGTTTAAAAACATTCTGGCCACAAATGACATAGCACACATGAAAGTACCTAGTACTGTGCTTAGTATATCTTTTCTTTAAAACAACAAACGAACTTCATTTTTAACCCACTTGCGCTCAGCAAACGTGTGTTTGTGAGAAGTCCCAAACTTTTCCACAATATCGGTTGAAGCTGAAGTAGGGGAGGCCACGCCCCACGTAAGCTGGGGTGGCCCATGGGACGGCTCACATAGCTGCTCTGCAGAGGGGAGACCTCTGAAGATGAGGGTGTCGTACAGACTCCACGACCCTCAGTGGAAAACTATTCAAAGCGACGCCAGGGACTTCCCTGCTTAGAATGAAAGGTTGGAAAATGTGTCTGCTTCAAAGACAGAAGAGAAAATTAGAAAGGCAGAGAGGAGAAGGGAATCTGTGTCCTGGAAACATCTCTATTTCTATTTCTGCAATAAAGTTTCTGTGGGCAAAAGTGTGTTGCTGGAATGTATTCTCTTTGTGGAGATATTACTCATTAATACTTTTACATATGTATTTCTCCGTGCATTTGTATCCACGCACTCGGAATACACAGGCCACGACACGCACAGACACACGTGCAGGCAGAATTAAAACCCCACACACGTTGCTAATGTTCATCTCAGACAGAGCTGTTTCTACTTCTAACCTTTTGTCTCTCTCTCCTAGAGCGCTGTGTGACCACTCTAAAGAACGCTGCGAGTCTGTTCTTGGGATCGTGGGCCTCCAGTGGCCTGAAGACACAGATTGCAATCAATTTCCAGAAGAAAATTCAGACAATCAAACCTGCCTGATGCCTGATGAATATGTGGAAGGTTAATTTTTAAATTAATTACAGGAGTATCTAACATGGATGAACATGTCAGTTACCTTCTGAAGTCTCTCCATTTCTTTGTGTTTATTTGTGTGTTTATTTGTTATCTATTTAGTTGCCCATCAGACTACCTAGGTCAGTGAGTCTATGGACCTGATGACATTGAAGGATTTGGCACATCTGTGAGACACTGTCATCATTTAAAATCTTTAAAAACATAAAAATAAACTCAGATGAGTTTAATATTCCAAGTGTTGTTCAATTTAACTGTACTTCACAGAGCCCATTATATTGGATGCTAATTTTATGTAGGGGTCTTGAAGGTCATGGGGAACTTCAGGCCTTGGTTCCTTCGGATGCAAAACATCTGGAGACCGTGGCAACACAGGATCATTATGTAGAGAGAGGGAATTGGAGACCTTCTCAGCAGGTGGGAAGCTTGGGATGTGGAAATGGTTTTGACACATTGAGGGCAGCTGGACGGTCAGGAGCATTGACGCCACAAGACGTTTCGGGCTCTGGCAATTGTTAGGTTGTCCATTTGGAAAGATAACTAATCGCTGGAAAGCACAGACACTACACTGCTGATCTGGGGAGATGATGCCAAGAATGAAAGAGAAAGATGTGGATTGGTAGACAGAAGAAAGCCAAGTACGCTTTTCTTTGATGAAGACCATCCTTACCTTCCGTGAAAGCTGCTCGACAATGCTCCTCATTTAAACAGATAAATTAGCTGATGTTTCTGGGTTTTCTGTCCATTGAGAATAATATTGTTTTTAACAGAATGTTCACCTAGTCACTTCAAGTGCCGCTCCGGACGGTGTGTTCTGGCTTCCAGGAGATGTGATGGCCAGGCTGACTGTGACGATGACAGTGATGAAGAAAACTGTGGTATGTATGTGCGATAGTGCTTTTCTTGAATGTATGGTAATAACAACTTAGGATAAGAAACTGTGTTAAAAATACAAACTGTTCACTGGTTGTAGTGAGTAGTGACTAGGATCGAGTGCCAATGCCTTTACTATTACTTCTCCTCCTCCTCCTCCTTTGTTGTCAACATCTTTGTCTTGCTTTGTTGCAAGTGCAGTGGTGTGATCACAGCTCACTGTAACCCCAGCTCCTGGGCTCAACCTATCCTCCTGGTTCAACCTCCCAAGTAGCTGGGACTACTGACACGCCACCACCTGTGGCTTATTTATTTATTTATTTTTGTAGGGATGGGGTCTTGCTTTGTTGTCCAGGCTGATTAAATTATCAAACAGTAAGGCATGCATTGATAAATGTTTCCCTAACTCTCAATTTCCCCTAAATTATACTTCTGTATAACCTCGATATATACTGTATGTATAGTAGCACCCTGCCCCCATTATCCAGGGGGGATGTATTCCAATACCCCCAGTAATTTATAAATTAGGCACGGCAACAGATTAATAGTAATAATAATAGAAGAATAATTATATCCATATACTTTAATAAAAGTTATGTTAATGTGATCTCTCTCTCCTCTCAAAATATCTTATTGTACTGTACTCACCTATTTTTGAACCATGCTTGACTATGGGTAACTGAAACCATGGAAAGCAAAATCTCAGATAAAGGGGGACTACTGTATGTGCAAACACTTCGGAAAAGGGAAAACACTTCACAAATGTAAAGAACTATTTTCATTACTAAATTATAAAGCAGTTGTTATCTGTTTTAAAGTCAGAATAATGGTGTCTTTGCATATGATTTCCATGCCGCTAAGTAGACATCTAGATACACAGAGTTCAGACTCTAACATTTAAATTTAATTGGGACTCATTTTCATGCCCTCTCATATTTTGTCCCTATTGACAAAGGATAAAACTCTTCCCAACATTTCTGCTATTGAGCTCCAAAAGCACCAATGGAAAGGCCAGAAATGCCAATGGTAATTTAAGTGGAGCTAATTCTCATTTTATTTCCTTGTAAGCCTCTGTACTTGCAACTTCAAAGTGTCAGGGAACAGAAATCAGACGATGCTCTTTAATGATGTCCTGGAGGAAAGCAAAATGATTGAAGTTCTATCCAAAGAATGGTTTGGTTATGATTATTTAGCTTGTCCAGCTTTTTAAAAAATTGACACTTTTTTCATTGAAGGCACATAAGGCAATATATCTTTTGAAATCATTTCATTTTTTTTTTGGCCTTTGAGGTATGAAATATTGCCTTGCTCCTCCAAATGAATTTTCTATGGTAGACATTGCCCTTGTGGTCTAGACAAAATGTCACAAGCAATCAACTGAAATCCTATCAGCTACTATAAATATGGACAAATTCATCTTCTGGAAAATTACAGCTGTCAGAATGATACAATGGCCAGGGGTAATTTTGTTATGGCGGAACATACAGTGTTTTGAGAACCTACTGTTATTTTCTCGTTTGTGATTTTTTTTCTTAAATAAATATAAACTCATTGAATATCCCTTATGTAAGTGATTTATTGAGAATAGATTAGATTTGTTTACTTAACTATGACTTTGATGGGTTATGGTATTCTGAGACGTGATTTAAAATGGATTATTCTTTGATGGTTCAAAGAGGTTGCATGATACTCTGTGGGAGTGGTTAGACCTAAATTCGCAGTAGGGAACTAAATATTTGAGAAATATAAAAGCTTGGTTAAAAAAACAGCTTTACCAAGATTGAAAGGTCTGAGTTCTACAATATATTCTGCCAAAAAGAAGTCCAAAATCTTATAGTGTAGTACAGGGTTTAAATGACCCTAAAATATCAGATTTCTGATTAAGTAATGAACATTCATTAGTACTTTAATCACACAGTTAAGGCACACCGAAATGATAGAATATATTATCTAATCTCTATCAAACACTCAAAATATTGACAACGTTATTGAGAGTTCTAGTTAAGGAAAGTTAAAATTAAGAAATTAATACATTTGGAGTTAAATCAGTTGCTCCAACAGTATTAATTTATGAGAAAACTCTTATTAAGTTTTCCAAAGTGACCGATAATAGAAAACTTTATAAACCTTCCCCGTTTGGGGTGTATGCATGCATTTGTGCTTGGCCAGTGCTCCAGGAGAATGTACCCCTTAACATCAATTAAGGGATTCAGGTTGATGAAGGCTGCACAGGGGACTGGCGGGAAGTCATCCAGTTCCCATTTTACCTACTTGCTGTTTGTCATTCTGTTTTCATGTGTACATCGGCACAGCATTGGCAATGCAAACACCAGCTCCAGTGAAACTGGGTTTTACCCCAGCTTCATGTCTTTCCAATTTATTTGTCCATTGTGCTATTGAAAGCATTTAAATGTTTGGACTTTACTGGAAAATGTGACAATTAATTCTTCATTGCCATGAATCTGCCTCTCTCTCGGAACTTCTAACAATGTTATTGGCTTTCCCTTCAAAACAACACTTATTAAATTTAGTTGAAAATAAATGACGTGTTAGAAATTAATTTTACTTGCTGTTTCTTTGCCACTTTTGTAGCAGGAAAACATGGTAGCCAAAGCACTTACTTTATAAATACACTTTAAGAATATATGCATTAGAATTTAGCATCGAGCACTATTGTTCTTAAATGTCTCCGGCTCTTCGTGGTAAATTTTTTTTTTTTTTTTTTTTGAGACAGAGTCTCACTCTCTTGCCTGGAGCGAGTGCCGTGGCGTCAGCCTAGCTCACAGCAACCTCAAACTCCTGGGCTCAGGCAATCCTACTGTCTCAGCCTCCCAAGTAGCTGGG
>CAUYSK010045549.1:0-75955 GCA_963575035.1 Avahi laniger | reverse complement strand
TGTTTTTCCATTCTTGGGATACCTCGCTTAGTAGAATGTGTTCCAGCCCTTTCCAGGAGTATATAAGAGGTGCTATGTCACCATTGTTTCTTAAAGCTGAATAGTACTCCATGGTATACATATACCACAATTTATTAATCCACTAATATATTGATGGACAAGAAATATCTTAAGTGACAAAGAAGGATGTGCTGTACTAGTACAAGGAGCAATCAGAAAATTACTGTATTCGTTAATAATACATATTCACATGTCCACCTAACAATGTGGATTCAAAATATATAAAGCAATAATTGACCCAACTATAAATTCAAGTTTTCATAAAAAGTTTTATTAAGAAAGACTGTTAAGTCTATGAAATTTCTCTTCAACTTCCACTGATATGATAATTTGCTTTTTCAGCATATTTTTTTAACTTTTGAAATTGAGCCATTCTATCATCCCTAGAGTATGCACAATTTATTAATTGTGACATATTACAATTGTGATTTGTGCTGGATTCTTTCTGCTAATATTTTAATTAGAATGCTTGTACATATATTTGTAAATGAGATTTTCTTATGAATAACATTTTATATTAATACCATCTTTATCAGATTTTAATTAAAAATGTGATGCTTTCATAAAATAAATTAATCAAGATTGTCATCTTTTTCTATGGTCTGTTGTATTAGAATTATCTATTTACCAATGGTTATCTGGGGCTTACTTAGCTGTGAAGCCCTTTGCTTGTGATGCCTTCCTTGACAAATATCTAGATCTTGTTTATACAAAGATAGCATCTATGATATCTTTTTTCTTGATTCATTTTGAGTCAGTTTTAGAAGTATATATTTTGCTAAGAAATCATTCCTTTCCTCTAGCTTTAAAATTAGTTGCCAACAAGTTGCATATGGTATTCTTTTACACTTCCTTAATTTCTTCTGTATTTCATATTGGTCTCTATTCCCATACCAAATCTTGAATATTTTTGCCCTTTCTTTCTCTCTTCCTTCCTCCTCCTTCCTTCTCCTCTTCCTTTTCTTCTCTTTCCTCCTTTCCTCCTTATTCAGATATTCTAGGTCTGGATAGTGATGGGTGATTTACAAAGACACCTGCCTGGCCTCAAGGAGCCTGGGGAACAGCTTTTTCTCCTCCTATTGCTTAGCTATCAGGGAACCATAGGGATAAAGCACAGAAGCATCTGCAACTGTGTGTGATTGAGCATTTCAGCTTTCAATGCTTATAAACTTTAGGCACGCACTCAAAGTTCTAAACATATTTAGTCTGTTTAACCTAACATTTCTCATATTGATTTTATTTTACTTAATTTTTCAAGAATGAGCATAAAGTTCTTCAAGGAAGAAAGGGTTCAAATTCCACTGTATTTTTAAATGGTCACAGTTGGCCTTTTTATACAGTAAACTCCTTATTCCATCATTATTTGTTGTTTGATAGGCTGTATTCAATATATGATAGGCTGTATCCCTCCTGCTTCTCACTGCCTTATTTCCCACAGGCAGGAATATGGAAGGAAGACATATTTGTGAACATCTTTTTGGGTCGTGCTGTAAGAATAATAACTTGGCAGTATAGAGAATTCTTGTCCACCCTGGAAAGTTTGTAGACTGCCTAATTTTTCTGACATCTAGTGGTCTGATCCTCAGAGTTCTCTGGTATTTCTCCTCTAACCCTATTGGTTTAGATTCCAACATGTCTGATGAACAAAAAAGAGAAGACACAGAAATATTAACTATTATCAATAATATAGGAGACTACCACATATACAGAAATTTTAGATTTAGTTGCACATAAAAATATTATATGCAATGCTATTGCAGCATTTATTAAAAAAAAGAAAATACTTTCCCAGAAAAATATTTACTAAAATTGATCCAGGTAGAAATAGAAAGCTTAAATAGATAAATTTCATGTAAGAGATTGGAAATTTTAGTACAATCTCTATGGAAAACAGTATGGAGATTTCTCAAAGAACTAAAAGTAGACCTACCATTCTATTAAATAATTCCACTACTGGGGATCTTTCCAAGGGAAAAGAAGTCATTTTATAAAGAAAACACTCACACCCATGTGTTTATCACAGCACAATTCACAATTGCAAAGATATGGAACCAATCTAAATGCACACCAACTGATGACTGGACAAAGAATGTCCATGTATTACTACTGGAATACTACTCAGCCACGAAAAGTAATGAAATAACGTCTTCTGTGGCAACTTGGATGGAACTGGAGACCATTATTCTAAGTGAAGTAACTCAGGAACAAAGAACAATACCATATGTTCTCATTTATAAGTGAAAGCTAAGCAATAGGTATACATGGTCAAATAGAATGACTTGATGAATTTAGAGACTTACAGGGGAGAGGGTGGGAAGGGGGTTCAGGATGAAAAATTACCTTTTGGATACAATGTACACTATTTAGCTGATAGGTATATTAAAAGCCTAGGCGTCTCCACTATACAATTCAGCCATGTAACCGAAAAAAAAAAACACTTGTACCCCACAAATGCATTAGAAAAAAGATATCCATGCAAAGTAGACTTCTTGCCAAAATTATCTCCCAGAAAGTGGAAATTATTTACGCTAAATGATGATGCAGTAAAGCTCGATGCTTATGTAAAATAAGAATCTTTGAAATGGAACCTCTAGGAGTTTAGAAACCTAATATCTTTCTTTGTGTCTTATGCACAAAGATATTTAAACAAAAAGATTACCAAAGTTAAGGGTCTTTTAATCCACAAGTGTAAGTAAAAAAGCAAGAAAATAAGCTAAATGTTCCTCTGTTGGGTATTTTTTAAGGAAAAAGAGAAATCTAACTTCGTTTACAGTTTGGGATTAATGAGAAATTGTTACTTGATATTTATTGTTTTCTCTAAAAGCTTTTTCAATTTGTTTTAAATAAAGCTAGATGGTATAAAGTTTAATTGTTTTAGTAAATATTAAAGGATAAAGTTTAAGATGATTTTGCATATTCCCCAAAGCAGTGATTTCCTTCGGACATAATACACCATTTTGTTTGAAAAGTTTGTACAGAAAGATAACAAAACAGAGGATATAAGTGTGTAGAGCTGTAATTTTCCATGTTAAGCTAAGTATATGAAGCAGGATAACTATACACTGGTTACCAACTTGACTAAGTCCAGTGAGACAGAATATCCATGTACATAACCAGTTACATGGAGTAGGTTTATTTCTTGCAGATAGGCAGCAAGGGACTACAGAAGCCTAGCATTAATTGCCAGCCAGTCCCCCAAGGGTCAGCAAAACTGCCCAGGGTGGATGGAATCTTAACTGCTCATGTTCCCCTTGCACCACTGCTGAAGGACCCAGGAAAACAGCCCACCTCAATTTTGTACTTTGGGGTCACATGACATGCTGAGCTAGAGCACTGAAGTACATCCTGTTTCTAAAAGGGACTAGAACACAGCCCAGGCTGTTCCAGCCAGCCCCCACTTATCTCAGGATGTTGCATTCCCAGTGCATTCTAAAGTTATTCTTGAGAATTACAAGCAAGAAAAGGGGAGGGAGAACCCGTCCATATCCACCTGGAGAACTGTTCTGCAGTGAAGTTACATTGTAGAGATGATCAAGACATCTGTCAATTGTCTTTTTTTAATTTCAAAAAATTTAGCGGGTACAGGTGTCTTTTATTATGTGGATAAATTGTATCTTGCTGAAGTCAGGCTTTCAGTGTATCTGTCACTATCTGTCACCGGAATAGTGTACCTTGTACTTGATGGGTAGATTTTTATCCTTCACCTCTCTCTCACACCCTTCCTAGTTTCCAGTGTCCAATCCTGCTGTTTATGACCATATATATCCTTTGTTTATTGTCTTTTAAGAAGAAAATAGTCTTATCTTAGTGGCTACTTTTGCAATCTAAACTCTAAGCCAATTGTGAATTGCTGGACAGTATCACAACCAGGCTACTAAATCATTTCTGTCTGGAAACTCCTGCAGAATCACCCCAATCTGGAGCCATCTGGGACCTTGATACCAGTCTAAACCAGATATGCTCTCTGGTGTGGGCAGAGCAAATTTAATGTTAGTGCCCTCTGGAGCAACCAACCAATATGGGATTTTTCTGTAGCTTTGCCCATGGTGGCCTCATTCGTTTTTCTCATAAATTTGTGTCTGAGGTATCAATACAGAAAATGTAATGGAAAAAAGATACCACTTATAATAACAAAAATTTACAAAATGACTATCTCCTGACCTTGAGCGATCCATCCGCCTTGGCCTCCCAGAGTGCTAAGATTACAGGCGTGTGCCACCTGTAATCTTAGCCCGACCACAGATATTAATTTTGTAAAATGAAAAACACATGTGAAAGCTACATAAAAAATAGCAAATAACCCACACAGTTTGGTTGGTTCCTTTGTATGACAAGAATAGCAGAATTCAAAAAAATTGCTTACTGAGAATATGAAATGGAATTCATGATTTCAAATAATGTTCCCGGTTTTAACAATTAGCATGCTGTTTTTCAGTGCAACTCCCTTTCTGTTAGGGGATGTATGGTATGACAATAGAGAATCAAATATCCTTCATAACTGTTCACAGAATGGCTTTTGCTATTCCCCCTCCATGACAATAATTTAAAGGAATGGTCTTAATAGAAAGGTGGACTTATTGTCCTTAATCGGTGATAAGCTTTTTCTCCTACGCCAACCAGAGCTTCCAAACTATGGCTTCTAAGTAGATGAGACAAAAGCAGTATCAGCCTACGTCCATCAGGCATAGCTAAAACTGATTTTAAATAAATCTCCATCCATAACAAATTCAGAAACACACTTGAAAGGAGGAAAGGAATCATGAAATCTTTATTTAAAAGGCTTCAGAGAACTTGATGGCACCCAGTTCTGCTCTCTGATTACCTTCTAAAAAGAGGTCAGTCCCAGAGGGCCATGGAAATCATATTCCCTTGACCTCTTTCCTCTTCTTTCTTGAGTAAGCTGAGCATAGGCAGGCAGATAGGGCACATGGTTTCAAAAATACACTTTCATATTTTATTATTTCAAATCTACATAAAAATTGGAGAATTATATGAGACTTTGTAAATTGTAAGTTTCCAAGAGGAAACCGTGCTAGGAAATTGAGCTTTCAGATAGCCAGGAAATAGATCGTATAGACCTGTGTCAAGAATTACCTTGCTTCCTATTCTATTACCCTTCACAGTTAATTGCAGGTATCCCTCTGTATCTCCACTTTTAGACAGTCTGACCTTGAACAGGTGAGGAAAACTGTGATGCACAATTTTACAGCTTAGCATCAATTTCCGTCTTTCCGGTTGATGTCCTCTGTTACTACTGAAGTCTCTTAAGGAGCAGTTGACCTCTTCTTGCACCACATTTTTTTCAAGGTTGCTGATCTTTTAGTTTCCATTCTCCTACCATGGTTTCCACTCTAGGCTATGAATTTCTTGTACTCTAGAACTCTTGTAGACATAAGCCTATTACATCTACCTGCTATTCTCTTTTAGCTACCTTCTCTGAACATAATCCCAGATTCTCCTTTTTAGACTTCTCATATGTGAGATCATGCAGTATTTGTCTCTGTTTTCTTAGCTCAGTCATTCTATCCATTGTTTCTGGCTTTACTGCAATGTCTGACAAGCTGTGATCATCTACTCATGTTCAAGAATGAGGCAATGACACACTGACCATGGGCTCTTGAATAGAGATGCTGCTTTTTCCATTCTACCTTATCATTCCTCTAATCTTTATTTATTTGACACATTAGTCAGTAAGTCTTTTTGGGCTTTAGGCTCGTGATTATCACAGTCAGGTAATACTTAAATGGTGGGCAGAGCTGGGAATTCTTTTTCTGTGATTCAGACAGCGGAGAGATTGTAGTGTTAAAGACCACAGACTCTCACGCTGATAATGGATTATCAGAGACAATTTTTAAAATTATTCTCCAACTTTTAGACAGATTCAAACTTATACAATTTCAAGAAAATAAAAATCTATTCTCTTTTGAAAGGTACATAATTTAAAAATTAGTGGGATAATTAGATTTTGCCTATAAAAGAGATTATTTTTTAAATGGCGAAACTAGAGCCATATAAGGTATTTAGGTAATTTAAAATTTATCAATCTTGAAAAAATATTATATTTTCCAGTAAATCAATCCGTACATTTTTCTGAATATATCCCATCAACACTTTCTGCAGTGTATGCATGTGTGTTTAATATAATTACATTTTTTAAATGGAGGAAATCCAGGCAAGTGATTCTCTAAAAATGTTTTATAGAATATTAATCCTTGAAAGAAAGATTTCCCTAAGCAATTTACTTTGTTTTCCTCTTGGGACTCACATTGCATGCTAACACATTCTAAGAAGCCATCAGTAAACAAACTTATATCACTTTTAAACTCCTTCCAAGTGGTTTGCCACAATAATCTTTTTCACATTAAAACCCATGAATATATTTTAGGACCCTAATATTGAACAAAACATACTTTAGAAAATGCAGATATAAGTTCATGCTCTGTCCTAGTAAACTAGAAATACACAGAAACGTAACAGAAATCACAGTTATTATAGTACATTTTTGCCAAAGAGCAGTTTTCACAATTTTTGCTGTTTCAGTCCAATCGTGTGGGAAATGATTATCAAAGGCGTGAGCCAAAGATATTTGGACTTAGACCCTCAATGACTCAGACCCTTACCCCCATTACTGAAAATAATGGGAACTATTTAAGGAATATTTGAGGATCTTCAAAAGACACAATTTCTTGGCAAAAAAACAGTATCAGCAGATAAACCTTTATTTAGAAGATACATGGTTTGCTGTCAAAATATCTGTCGAAAATTTTGCTGTTTTATAAATCATAGACTTTTTTGTTAAAATGTGTCTAGATAAACGTGACTAAAATGATAAAATAATAAAATGCCAAGTGCTCTAGTGAATGCTCTAGTGAAGTATATGACATTGAAGAGGACAGTTTGAAGAACTTCTTATCAGAGTGTATTCTAGCAATTGTAGTCTTAGTATATGAGAGGAATGGAACTAAAACCATCACATCCATCGATGTTCATACTTATTTTTAAGCAGCAATGCCATTATATTCAAAAGGAAGCTTAAACAGAATTATAATATGTAAACCTGATGAAAATTGTACTGGACTGATTAGAGTGAAGTGCTCACCAGGCTCTGAGTCCCCTGATAACATCAGCTTTATCGTACCATTTCAGAACTTCTCTTGAAAAATTTTAGTATCTGGAAACCCACCTTGTTAAATAATATGATTCTAAGATATGTCTTCTAGTGCTTTTTCCTAAAGTGCATAGTTGTGGGTTCCACTGTCATTTTCCTTACAGTATCCTTTGAGAGGCTCTATGACTTTATGGTAACCTTATGGATTTCATTTGTGATTTACTAAGGAAAAAAATGTATAATGGCTGTCCTGAGCGTTACTGGATTACAGTATTCGCCTTCAAGAAGTCTTCTGTGAGTCTTTTGGCCAGAATGAAGTTTAATCTTTCCCCTTTTTTTTTCCTCTTATAACTCATGATCTCCATTTTTCTTTTATGCTAATGTGTATGAATGGCTTGGTATCCTCATTGGTCTGGGGCAATCTTGAGTACAGAATCTGACTTTCCATTTCTTTTATGCCTTTCATAGCATAGTATAGGAAAATAAAAGCAATGCTGATTAACTGACGTAGTTGCTGCAATTAACCCAGTATCATAAGTAGTTCCATTAATAGAAAGAGAATCAGACAATGGAAACCGCAGGACTATAAAGGTTAAGATCCAAGGAGATCATCTTTTAAATGGAAATGTTCCTGAAAAGGTTCCTGTTGATTAATTTGGAATATCAAATTGTATTCAAAGAGTATTAAGAAATTCAGCTCAGTAAGGGAGGATAGTGGAAAATCCTTAGGAGAAGTAACAAGCCCTTTCTTTAATCTTGATTTTTTTTTGTATTTTCACTTACCAGCTTTTCCTTAAGGCAAATCCTGTCTCTTCACTGCAATGTGAAGGAGATAAACAGAAAAAGAAAGGACTAGAAATGGATTATTCTTTCTGGTAATAGCATAATGAGATTAGAGGTCTCCTCCTCCTCCTCCTCCCTCTGTGTTTAATGAAGTCATTCTGCTCTAGATGAAAAGATTCTTCATAATACTGATTATCTTAGCATGAGAAGATAAATCACTTTCATAATGAGATGTGTGTCTGTGTGTGTGTGTGTGTGTGTGTGTGTGTGTGTTTGTGTGTGCATGTAAACTGTTCCTGATTGTTATGTCACAGTAAAGACTTAAAGCCATAGATAAATCCCTGGAAGAAATTCCATTAAACAATTAGAAAGTGCTCATATTTGCTCTCCAGGGATCAGGTATATCCAAGGTGCCTGTCAGACCAAGTTGAATTAAAATCTGGAAAAAAATTACCAATTTCTGAAAACGAAACAAAATAGTTTCTCATTTTCAGAATTTTCTGTGTCCAAGAATGAAGTTCTCTCTCTTTGGCACATGACTCAGCACTTAGGTTCTATCCCATTCATTTTGTTTGCACTCTTTGAATACTCATTCATTCACTCATTAAGACTAAGTGAGGCTTTTTGCTTGATCAGCCTTTTTTGGATTTTCCAGGCAGGCTTACACAGCCACATCTCACAGTTATAAAGACTGTGTAAGTGATTTTAATAGATCATTTCATATCATACTATAATTATTTGGTTTTCTCTGAAACAACTGAAACAACTGAATAATTTATAAGATATTCAACACAGTTGCTATTTATCACACATCAAGAAAAATGGTATTTTATTTTTGGACCTCTTGTCTTCCTAAGAACTTTTGACTTCACATCCCAACACAACCTGCTTTCCAAATGGTGTCACTGGGAAGAGGGAAAGTAGACACAGTGGCTCTAGAGAAAAGGCTATTTAATCCTGTTTTGTGTGATTCTTACCTTTGAGTAGCTACAGACATTTAATAAAATTCCCTTGTTGCACAATTGTGCTGGACCTGGATGCTTCACAAGCCTTTTGTTTACTTTTTCTATGAAGTACCTTATATTACTATGTTGTAATTTAATGGTCAGGATTGAATTATTATATTCAATTTCCCCACTGTTGAAATGACAGCTCCAAATGCTGCTGTAACTAAAGCAACCCATATCCAAACCCATCAAAGGTCTTATGAAAGCCTTAACTAGAAACAGCTACCATTTGTTGAATATTTATAGGCTTTTGAAATGAGAAAAGAGAGATAAATGATTTTTTTTAAAAAAACCTAATCACTAAAATGTGATGCTCTTGAGAGTAAATGTCGGCATTGTGGTGGATAACTCAGATGTCAGCTCTTATCTGCTCTGGATATTTGACCCTTTCTTCAACTTTTCAAACCACTGAAAGAGCTAAAGAAGGTACTAAAATATAGAATGTTATTTTTCTGGGAATTTATGGTCGAGTATCATTTTCAAACAAAAATAATAAATCTACTATGTGTCTGGTAAAAATCTGGGATCTAAGAAAGCCACAGAGGTCACAATAAATTTATTAAACCAATAAGCCAATAATGAAAATATCTAGAAAAAGAAATGCAGGATTGTAAAAATGCCCAAGGATTTAGTATCACCTTAAGAAACAGAATTTATGTTTCCCATTTACAGTGGATCTGATTTCTACCTTGAAGTGTAGATTCTGAGGGTTTCTCTAGTTCTTCAAGAAGTGGGATTTAAATATGAATGAGGGATAAAAAAATAATTTTTAAAAACTTACCACAGTGACACCCCAGTGTAATGAACATAACCAATGTGCAGATCTTGATTTCTCCATACCATTTTCCAATACAAGAAACCAGAGCTCCTTGGAGAAATGGCTGATTCTAGGGCTGCGACATTGAAAATATAATCTGTATCTGGAGCTACATGCAGTGCCAGAAATTAAGAACATGCTCAAACAGAACAAAACAAACAAAGGATGAAGGCAAGTCAAATTGACACAGGAACTAATCTCAAAGACCTTTCATTTGACAAAGCTAAAACAATTAGAATAATAAAGTAAATAATGATAATACTGGATTATATTACAAAGTACAAAATCAATATCCATGAGTACATACTGATATAAATAATTGAGTAAATAAATATATGATGGAGAAATAACAAATAACTTTTAGAGAAAAATTCCAAATAATAGTTAATTTTCCTACCCTTGAGTATGGACTAGACTTAGTGATTCATGTCTGAAGAACAGAGTATGGAAGGGGAGAAAACAGTAACTTTATAGTGGAGAGACCTGACGCACATCACCTTATCTAAGTGATCAAGGTTAACATTATCAGGTGATCAGTCCTGTTGGTATTATACACCCTCTGATTTGATGCAATGAGAGGCCACTTCACTTCTGTGTATTCTTCCCCAAAACCCATAACCCGAGTTGCTATCATCTGAATGTTTGTGTCCCCCTCAAATCCATATGTTGAAATCCTAACCCCTGAGGTGACAGTATAGGAGATGGACTTTGGGAGTTGATTAGATCATGAGAGTGGAGCCCTCATGAATGGCATTAGCTCCTTTGTAATAGAGACCCCAGAGAGCTACCTACCTCTTCCGCATGTGAGGACTTAGCAAGAAGGCCCCATCTATAAACCAGGAAATGGACCCTCACCAGACACCAATTCTTGTGGTGCCTTGATTTTGGACTTTTCAGTCTCCAGCACTGTGAGAAATAAATTTCTGTTTTTCTCTGCCCAGTTTATGCTATCTTGTCATAGCAGCCCAAATGGACTAAGATGATTGTCTAATCACAAGAAAACATGAAGCAAGCCCAAACTGAGGAATATTCTACAAAAACACACACACAACTATGAGTCATTTTGAAATGTGTCAAAGTCACGCAAAACAAGGAAAGTCAGAAACTATTACAATTTGGAAGATACTAAGGAGACATGATGACTAAATGTCGTCTAGTGGAAAAACTGGAGATGTCCAAATGAAGTCTATAGCTTTAGTTTTGACAAAAGTGTCATGGTTAAATAATATGCTAACATTAGAGAAAGATAAAAGAAGGGTATGGAAACTGTCTTTATTATCTTTGTAACTTTCTGTTAATCTAAAATCATTCCAAAGTAAAAACTTAAAAAAATATTAAGATAGGATCCTTATATAAAGATTATGATTTTGATCTATATATTAGAATAAGTGCTTTCTCTATAAAGTGGGAAAATATTTGCTTCATCCAGTAACTTTTATTCCTATTCTCCTCATGTGCTAGAAGACACATATTCCAAGTACAAGACTGATATTTATGGTCTTAGACAGGATCATGAATATACATAGGTCTCCAAGGGCTCAACTTGTAACCATAGCCAATGGTTCTCAATTCTCAGTGCATCAAAAGCACCCTAATACAGAGATTAGGGACACAGCCACAGTGGTTCCGGTTTCCTTATTCTTAGGTTAAACCAAGTCATTACTATTATTTTAAGATCTTCCTAGGTGATTCTATTATGTAGCTAGGTTTGGAACCCCCTGTATCTAATCTATTGGGGCATGTGAAAATAGCTATTCCAAAAAGATAAATTTAAAAAAAATACTAAATATTAACTTAAATCCCTAAGAGTCATTAGTTAATTTTCAAGGGAGAAAAGCCAAATATAATTTTTTCTACTAATAGACTAATTGTTCATATATCATAATTACAGGATAGATATGGAAAGTGTCAGGAATATCAGAATGGAATAGAGAATTGTATTCATAAATGAATGTTCAGTTTTCCATATCGAATAGAATGTAAAGAAAAAGAGAGTCAAAGCAGGGTGGAGGAGACACATGAAAATGAGGATCTGTCACTTATTTTGCCCAGGGCTCTTTTATTAGCCTTATCCAATCAGAGCAGCAGTCTTCCTTTATGGCTAATATCCCTGTAGATTAGTATTCACAGATTGCATTGTTATTGGTAAGTGACTTTCATAGCATGTTAGCTACTATGCATACTAATTCAGAGTGATGGAAGAGTGCTAATGTGAGAAAGAATTTGCCCTTGACTTCCTGCTATTTCTGACTTCATGGTTCCTCTGCATGTCAAGGACCAGGGAGAGATAAAAAGGGAGGGAGAGAGTGGTAGAGTGAAAAACCAATTAGAATGGAAGAGAGAGAGAGAGAGAGAGAGAGAGAGAGATTGAAAGAGGGAGGGTGAGGGAGGGAGACAGAGACAGACACAGAGAGAAAGAGAGAGAGACAGAGAGAGACAGAGAAAGAGAAGAGGGAAGAGAGACATGGAGAAATGGGGAATGGGGATTGGGAGTGGGAGTGGGGTGGAGCAGAATTCACATCTACTGCACTCCGTGATGCTAAAGACATCTAAATCAGCTTTAATGGATTTTTAATAGAAGGGCAACTTTACTTTCCCTGCATTTTACAGCTCAGAATTTATTCATTTTGTCAACAGAGATTGGAAATACTCATAACTCAAAAAGTATCCTAGTTTCTGCCACTGATTTGATTGACCTCAGAGATTGATGCCAGGGTATTTTTTTAAAAATATATTTTGATTTAACTTATCATATGTATTTTTACAACTGTCTGCTCGAGATCGGATGTTTATGTCCCACAAAATTCAGATGTTGAAATCCTAATCCCCAATGTGATGGTGTTAGATGGTGGAGGCTTTGGTAAGTGTTTAGGTCATCAGGATTGAACCCTCATAAATGGAATTAGTGCTCTTATAAAAAGAGAGCTCCCTCTCCACCCCATCTGCCATGTGAGGAAATAGTGAGAAAATGAGTCTTTGAACCAGCAAATGGACACTCACCAGGCACAGAATCTGCTGGCGCTTTGGTCTAGGATTTCCCAGCCTCCGGAACTGTGACAATTAATTGGGGTATAGCTCAGGGGTAGAGCATTTGATTGTAAAACCATGAGAAATATTTTTTTTTATAGGCTCTGCAGTCTATGTTAGTTTGTTTTAGCAGATCAAAGTGACAAAGACACTATTCAATACCTGTTTATGAGTATGTACTCACAAACGGCCTGTGAGAAGCAAACCTACTCAATAAAGTCATTGAGGACTGTTTATCATTAAATTCAAACATGACTGAAGTTTTCTTGTTTAATTACATGATTCTCTCTCCAGGGGATGAAGGCTTCTGCATTATTGGTGAAGATTTGAGAGTTTGAGGTTATTTGAATAAAATTACATTCTGTATTCCTCCTTATCAGAGTGGTAGAGTGGATGCCAACAAGAACGATGCGTCCACAACTCTGCAATATCACTGAAAATGGTGGGTTCTAACTAGCTGAAGTTGTTAAATTAATTTATGAGAAAATATGCTTGAGATTCATGAAGTAATGAAATATAGGGAAAGACAGCACTTGAAAATGCCATTGAGTGTCTCTAGGCAGTGAGACATTGCATCCAGATGGTGTCTCCCACATGTCCTTAGTCTAGAACACTTGACCAACCCTCACTTACAGCCACGAAAGGAAGAACTTCAAGAAGAAGGCACTTAGGTACAGTCCCTTGATTCAGAGCTTAAATTCTAGGATGCCATTTCTATGTAGTAGTTTATATAATGAATAATTATGAGGGAAACCGTACATTGTAGAAAATAGGTACAACTCCTGAGGCTGTTTCATGAAACCCCTTGCTTCTCTTTCCAGGAATGCAGTTAATCCAGAACTTGTTTATATATATCCACTCCAATTGTTATGGTTGTCATTATTTGTTTAATTTTTTTAAATTCTTACAAGTAATATTTTTTCCTTTGCTTAAAAATTATAACATTGCCAAAAATGTTAGTCTCCTGTGATAATCACCCCCAATCCTAATTTTTCAGTCATTGGAAAAAGACTGATTTTAGTTTGTTGTATAACTTGCCAAAATGTTTCTCATACATTTACATAAAAATAAATGAAACTGTGAAAAATCATTGTTTTCTGAAAGACTTGGGAAACGATAATATATCTTTTATTTATTCTAGAATTTCACGGTCTTGAAATAAGTCAGGGGATTTTTCATTTTATAAAAAGAAATAATGTTGGCCAATAATTCACCACTGTGTTGAACTTACATTCCTTCCGTCTTTGTTTCCTTCCTTCCTTTTTTTTTTATATCCTGTGTTCCTTTCTTTCCGTGAAAAATATGTAAATTATGAATAAAGGAGTAATTGAAAATGCATTCATCAGTCTTTTCTTCCCTCTATTTCCTTCTTTCCTTCCTGTTTTTCTCATTTTTATACAAATGGAGGAAAGATACAGAAAGGAAATGGCTGCTCTGATCCCTCCTGAGCTGCATGTTGCTCATCTCTGTCTCCCACAAGGCTTGTGTTTACTCCTTGCATGCATCTGTGACATTTGAGTCCCTGTAATAAATTCTCTATCACTTAAGCTAGCTTGAGGGAGTTTCTGTTTCTTGAAAGTAAATAATAATTCATAACTAAGATAATGTTCTATTCTGCAAGCTGCTCCTTACTTAAGCTGTGTGAAGATCTTTCCATGTCAAGAAAATCCATCTAGGTTTTGATGGGAGAGTGTCCTCTTTCGTGCAGCATCATAATTTATTTTCATTAAAATGTTTTGTATGATTTAAAATTTTACACATGAAAATACGTTCATGAGAAACGTAAGAGAAATATTAAATAGAGTGAACAAAATAAAATGCAGCCGCAATTCGACCACCCAGTGTCCATTAACATGCTGATTTATCTCCACTCCAATTATTATTGTTTTGATTTGCTTAATTAGTTTTAATCCTTACAAGTAATATTTTTTCCTTTGCTTAAAAATTAAAACATTACCAAAAATGTTAGTCTCCTTTGATAATCACACCCAATCCTAATTTTTCAATCATTGGAAAAAGGCTGGTTTTAATTTGTTGTATAACTTTCTGGAACGTTTCTCATACATTTACATAAATATAAATGAAACTGTAAAACATCATGTCTGTGTGCCTGTATAAGTTATATTTATAAATATATTTTATGATTTTGTGCATGTTAGTTTACAACTTGCTTTCTTCCACATACATTTATTTAGTTTATTTTAAAAAATAATTTTGTAGCCATTTTTTACTACATGATAAATTATGCCTTCCCTGTCAACTAGATATTTTGGTTTTTAACAATTTTCGTGGTCACAAAAAACACAGTAATGGAACTTCTTGTACGTGTTTCTCTATGCACACGTACAGTGTTAGTCTCTGGTATTTAAGGTTAACACATTTTAACTTTTAATAATCTCTCTGACTTTATAATAAACTTTGATATTAGATAGAATATGTGTGTGTCAAGGAATGAACAGTTATTCACCAATCTGAATCCTATACCTAGAAATAGTGAAAACTAAATTTTCAAGTTCCTCTTGGAGTGAGATTATGGTCATGTAACTACTTTGAGTCAATGGAATGTGGGGATTTTCCCTTTAGAGCAGAATCTATGAACTTTCTCCTCTCGCAGAATAGGCAGCTGTTACGCTGCCCAAGGGGACTGCAGCACTGCTGTGGATCACGGATACTGTGTGCACTCCATTCATCTCCATTCTTCATGAGAACGATTCTTGTAGTTATCCTGCCCCTCCTCCACCACGGCACATGTGGTATATGTGGCAGAGAGGGTAAGTAAGGTAGTGTAGGTGCAGTAGTTTTAATTTCACAGCTTGCCAGACAAAGAAGGAAGGACTATCACTTAGAGCTCTTTGACATTAAGTGGGTTGAATAGAAAGGATGGTTGTCCCCCTGCAAGTTGATAGATTTTAAGGAAGAAGAAGAAAGTGAAACGAATATTTGGTGATCAAATGGTCAGAATGATAGACAATGGAGGAGATGTCTATATATTTACCACTGATTTTACTCTTCCTGAGAGAAAACTTATGAGTTTCACCTACTTACATGTGTGGAATTATAGATATATACATGTACATGTGTGTATATGTACACACACATATACACATAATCTATTATATATATATTAAATTAACCCTTTATTTTGAAATAATTTTAGATTCACATTCAGTGATAGGAGATAACACAGAGATCCCATGTACATTTTTCCTTGTTTCTCCCAATGATAACATCTTATAAACGTATAGTACAATATAACAAACACAATATTGACATTGGTGCAGCAAAGTTGAAACATTTACAAGTCCACAAAGGTCCCTGGTGTTTCCCTTTGGCCTCAATCATTTCCGTCTTCCTTCCTTCTCCCCCTTCTTAATCCTTGGCATCCATTAGTCTGGTCTCTATCTCTGTAGTTTAACAATATTATGTGTAATGTTACCTTTTGGAATTGGATTTTTTCATTCAGCCTCTAAACTTTGAGCATTTCAAGCCAAATGGAACAGCAAAAAATAAAACAGACACATTATGTTTGATTTCAAAAAAAATATTAACATTCACACTTTTTTTTTGACAAAGAGGCCAGAAACAGCAAAAGCAAGAGTTAAGGAAAAATCGAAAATATCAGATTACTTAAGCTATGTCACAGATTATTTGGCATCTAAATAGTGTAAGAGATTTCCCCAAATTTAGGAAATATTTCCAAATATTCCAAGATGTTCAAATTAACTTCCTTGCCTTCAGACAAAGAGAATAAATATGCCCCTGCTTAGTCTAAGAACCGTTTCTGTTGCCTACATGATGCAATAATTCCAAATTCTCAAAATCTGAATTTCTTAGTGACTTCAGGTAATGGTTTTCATTATTTTGTTCCACATTCCAATCAAAAACCTGTTGTAGCGGGACAAGGGCAATATATGTAACGTAAATATTTGTACCCCCATAATATTCTGAAATAAATAAAAGTTGTTAATATGACTTTTAGATAATCAGTAAATATTTTGAGAAAATTTGAGTGATCATTCATGTTTTCTTTAATTTTATTACCTGCTATTTATTATTTATGTAGAACTAATGTGTTCTTTATTTTGTTTTGGAAAAATATGTTACTCTTATATGATTTAAGATTATAATAGTGAGTAAATATTTCAAAATGGCCCCATAAATAATCATTGTGACTCCTTGTTTAAAATTATCTTTTTGTATATATTTTCTTAAAGATTATTCACAGTTTATGACATCAGAAACTGAAACTAAAAAAATTAAGGAAATATTTATTTCTTTAAATAATTCATTTTTGGTACAAGCCAGAGAAGGTTGAAGTCATCATGGTTAGTAATAAAATGTTAGATGTTTCTATGAAAATCAAGTGATCCCAAGAAAGAACATTAACTCTGTCAGTAAATAGTACTTTCAATCGCTCATTTATTCAAGGCAGAAATCTTAACCAGTATAATATTCCTCTCACTGATCTCTGTGAGCTCAGTTCTCTATATCACTATAATAGTAATTTAAAATATCAAATCTGAACATATGCCATCTCTCTTTAAAACCCATTAATAGCTTGTGATAAAGTTGAAAATCTTCAGCATGGCATTATCTATAAACCTCTCCATAGACCATCTCTCAGACTTCTATCCATTCCGCTTTAGCCACACATACTACATGATGGGAAGACTTCTTTGCCTCTTCCCTGTGCAGTACTAGATCTCAAAAACCTAGCATAGAGCCAGGTATGTCATTTTCACTGAAAAAATATTTGCTGAATAAATCATTTTATGTACAAATGGAATAATTAATTATAATTGGCTCCTGATTTTTTTTTTTTTTTGGCCAAACTATCAAATTAGACCATAACTCTAAAATGGATGCCTAATTGTTTTCTATTTCCTTAGTTCTTATTCTGATATTCTGGTTTTTGAATCCATCCCTTAAGAACCAAAGTCCTAAATTACCTTTTAAGTATTTAATGGAAATTAGAAAATGCTTATGCTTTCTACTTTAATAAACAGCCCTTGTTTTTTACCTCAGGACATAGTCAGTAACAGATAGTCCATTCAAAATAAACACTTTGAGGAATGTTTAGTAAAAGCACCATGCACAAAGGTGAGGGTCGTGTTTAGGAAATAGGTACAAAAGAGAATAGTGCAAATTCCTGAAGCTAGTAACCGTGAAGAGCCATCAGCATCCCTGGCCTGAAGGCCCAAGGAAAAGGGAAGTTACTGAACTCAGCTTACCGGCCATTACAGGCCACTTGTTTGGCTTCTTGTAGAGGGACATCACCAAGTTGTGGTGGGCCAAAAGGAAGGGAGCCCAGTGGAATAAATATTATTTCATTCCTTTCCTTGTCTCTGACATTTTTCAAGGTCCTCTGGATGACACCAACTAGAAACTAGAGGTCAAAGGAACATGTGAATGCAATGCATGCAGTTTAGCTTCTCAGAATCCACAGCACAGGATGGAGAAGGTAGTGGACTGGGAAGGGCTAGAGAAGATACCCAGCATGCCCTGCTACATGATGTGAGGGGTCCACACTCTGCCTAACGACCACTGCTGAAGTCTTCTTTCATTGTGGGAGGCCAACCTCTTGTCTGACCAGATCTCCCTCTGTTGCTCCCTTCACCTGTCGGTTCTATCCCTCTGTCATCCATTAATGGGAAATCTCTAATAGTTTGCTACATCCTTAGCTCTAATCCATCTCTTCAATCTAACTTCTTCTAGCAGATTTGATTTTATTTTGAATCAAAAAGTTGTTTCTGGCTCTTGAGGCAGTTCATGTAAGAAATATGATTAGAGCACTTAGGAATGAATAAGGGAAATTGAAAACTATTTTTCTATAGAAAACCTCATCTTTCATATGTAATAATTTAATTTGAAAAACTCAAGGAGCTTCATCAGAATTTATCCTAAAACATTTCTAAGGATGACTTGCTTTGTTCACCCTCCTCCCTCCACCTCATGCAAAAAAATAGAAGGAAAGAGTTTAATTTTAGAAAGTGGGATTCTAGTTAGAGAAAATATATATTAGATCTTGGTGATTCATAAACTATTTTGAAAAGCAAATATAGTAGTCATTTGAACGGCCACACTATTTTGAAGTAAATAAAAAATTAAATCATTGGAGTTCATGGCCAGCCCCAACCAACCCCATGGGGAAGATGTAGCCAACTGATCTGCACTGACATGACCCCAAGTAGCATTTGCTTACCTTGTGACAATATCTTGAAATTCTTGATTCATATCTGAAACTAACCCCTAAAAGACTTGCCATACAAATTCCAACTTATTAGGGTTGGAAAATATAATATCATTTACTATAAGAACCTATGAAATCTATCTTTGATTTCCTAATTTTCTACTGCTTGAGTGTGCTCTTTTAAATATGATCGAACAAGCTTGGTGTGGTTGTTGTGAGCCTATAATCTCAACTACTCAGGAGGCTGAGGTGGGAGGATTGCTGGAGCTCAGGAGTTTGAGGCCTGCCTGGGCAACACAGTGAAACATCCTCTCTAAAAATAAAAAATAAATGAGAGAACAATTTTTTTCTTTATTTACAGGAGATTAAAGTGGTGTAGGTGAAGCCATTTAACTTCTTAAATCCGATATTCTTCATCTGAAAAAGGGATAATAGTGCCTTTGTTGCAGGGTGGATGTAAAGATTAGCTTGGGTAAAATGTGTGAAGGTCACTGTACAAGTTGGTAGGCACTTTATGAAGAGGCATTTTGTTCCGCTAACAATGGTTTCCATAGTTTTGTTTGAGATTGATAGTAATGGTTCTGTTTAAAGACTAATTTCAGAATATTTGAACATCTAATAGAAATTCCAAAAGTTCGTTGACTGTAAGAATCTGAGAAGAGTGTAAGGGGGGAAGAACAAACCTGTTTCGCTTCATCAAAAGTTGTTGTTCTATGATATTAGTGGGGTGTCAATATAGGGATACATAGGCATGTGTACATATGTATAATTTCTTCCCTGGAGGACTCGATCCCGGAAACCAGGTCAAGCTGCTTCTCATGTGCTTCCTGTTTGTGATTAACCACTTTTAGATTGGAGTCTGGTCTGTTCCATGTACCAGCTGTGACCTTGGCCAATTACTTGATCTCAGTGAACCTCTGGTCCCTTGTCTATAAAATAAGCACAACAAATTCTCACATGATTATGGCCAGATCTAAGAAAATACCTGGCAGGTAAAATGAACTAGATCAGTATAAGATATCAATAGTCTTATTACTATGATATATATGGTTATTCAAGCAAACAATGAATTGAAATACTTGGGCCATGTCTTAAAAGAAAATTCCATCCTGAGTGTTTCAAAGTTAATTCTTTGTTATGAGGAAATGGTCTTGAGTGTCCAGAAGCCTCACTTTTCTCAGTAAAGCCCTGGCTGGGTTTATGGGATGCTTAGGGCTCTGCAAATTACTGTCTGAAAGCCCTGGCAGGCTGGGCTCATGCCTATAATCCTAGCACTCTGGGAGGCCAAGGTGGGAAGATCTCTTGAGGTCACAAGTTAGAGACCAACCTGAGCAACAGGGAGACCTTGTCTCTACACAAAAACAGAAAAATTCATCGGACATGATGGCATATGCCTATAGTCCCAGCTACTGAAGGCTGAGGCAGGAGGATCACTTGAGCCTGGGAATCTGAGGCTGCAGTGAGCTATGATGATGCTACTGCACTCTAGCTGGGGTGACAGAGCAAGAGACTGTCTCAAACAATATATATGAAATAAATAAATAAATAACCCGGAATCTTTAGACTCTGTAACAGTTTTCCACTATGATAAGTGCTGTAAATATACAACATTTATTGAGTGCCATTCTTTGTCAAGCACTCTACCAAGAAATTTTCAAACTCTATAAAGTTACTAATCTTCAAATTATTGGCTTGTATAAATACATATAACTTAGAGAAATATTGTATATATGTAAATAAGGAATATATTTACATATGAAGAAATTAAATAACCTCCTCAAAGTCAAATAACTAGAAATAAAAATATTAGAGAGTGAGAGAAGAGTGACTTTGAATAAGGCACTATTAGGTAAACAAAATCAGAGATGGTCTTTGTACTTTTAAAACTTACAGTCTACAGGTGGAGACAAAAATTTATTCAAATAATCCCACACATAAATATAAAACTGAAGCAGTGAAAAATGCTATGGGAGCCATAGTGTGGGATTTAATGTGGTTAGAAAGGTCAGGGAGATGTCCCTAAAAATACCATCCTGGATCTGAGATGTGAAGAATTACCAGGAATTATCCAGGTACCCAAGGGTGAAGAGACCTTTCCAGCCAAAGCATGATCAGGTGCATGTGCAAAGGTCATTTGGCAGGAAGGGCATAATGAGGACAGGTATGGCTTGTGGCAGTTTGGCAGGAACAAAGAAATCGCGTGGGAGCGTGGTGAGAGGTGAGATGGAGAGGAAGGAGGGGCTTAGCCAGGAAGGGCTTGAAGGCCGGGTAAAGTATTTTAGACTTTGTCAAAGGAGGGAATCACCAATAGGTTTTAAGTAGGGGAGTGAGATGTTCAGATTTGCCTTCTGAAAAGCCCGCTCTGACTGCAGTGTACGGGAGCAGAGCTGATGTGGCACAGAGCTTGCACTCTGTAGTGGTATTAGTAAACATGGGAGAAACTGACAGGTAGATTTGACAGATTTGACATTTCTGTGGTAAAATTGGGAGGACTTGAAGTGTCTTTAGAAGTGAAAGTCAAGGATAATGCCTTGGTTTCCATTTTGTGCAACTAAGTAGCTGATGGGTTAGGAAAGAGTGGCATAGGGCCACTTTTGTGGATGAATTCAGGAATGCAATTTTGGACATGGTGGTTTGAGGTCATGTGTTAGATAGCCAAGAGGGTGCTAAGGTAGTTAGACAACAGTCTCGACAGCTCTGGTGTTCAGTAGAGAAGACTAGGATGGAGGTAATAGTTATATCCTGTCACGGTGAAGATGACGGTAAAAGCTGATGTGGATGAGATCACATCAGGAGAGAACAATGAAATGAGAGGGAGTCGAGCCTCAAGGAACATGAACTGTCACCTGCTGGGCATGCTGAAGCTAAGTCTTTATGACCATTGGTCAGACTGCTCAAGAAAGTTCCTGCTCTTGAAGGAGAGACTAGGTGGCAAATGAGGTTTTAACCAACCTCAAGACTCAAAGAATCTAAATTTACCATAAACTTGGTGCACAGATATGTCTGAATGAATCTGTTCTAGGGCTGGGGTTGGCATTGCCTTGCTAACAGGAACACAGCTCTAAGCCAAGTCACCATGGTACTTCTGGCCTATGCATACTTGAAAACATTTGGGGTTAGTTTGTGTAGGTTTTGGCTTGCTTCTCCTTGTTTGAAGAAAGGAAAGGACTTTCTGATCTATGTCTCTAAGTCAGTTCTTTGAGAAAAGCACTCACAGAAAAACAGGAACACTTCCCTACACACCTAGCCTACCAAGTACTGTTCCATAAACCTAAGCAAAGCCGGGCTCCCTCTATTCCACACTTTGGGATTTTAGAAATGTAGAACAGAAGATAGAAAAAGTCCTCTGGAGCAATTTTCATCTGGTAGATAGAGACTTAATCCAGGGACAAACTTGAACTAGTGGGCATTCTTTCTTAACGATCTGATTTCGAAGATGGTTAAAAGTATGTTCTAAACATGAGAAATCACTTGAAAAATAAAACTATGTCATTGCTCTATTTGTTGTTTTTTCTGACTGGTATAATGCTTTGTTTAGGAATATAGCTTGGGAGAAACACATCAAAAACATGGCATGTAATTGGTATTCTCCAGCTCTTTCTGGGACTTGGCACTACTATCTCCTCAGCACTGAATTTGGAAGTTGGAATGTCTTTGTATACATGCATCATCAACACTTAAGCCAACACTTCTTTGGTATGTTGAATATTTTCCATTGGCACATACCTCACTCCTTGTATTTGTGAATAATTTTCCATTAAATTCCTAGTGCCACATCTTTGAACATGTTCCTTTCCTTTTATAAATAAAATATATAATATTCATAAAATTACACAGACTTATATAAATAGATGGAATTTACAGAAAAACCATGTGTATATATCCAATCCAATTTGTATATAAATTTGGATTATCTTTAAAGACTCTCAAAATGTATGCCTGTACAATTTATAGACTATAAAATATATCTTTTTAAAGAATAGTACACAGTCTTTAATTATTCTAGTGTGTACATTTCCATAATATCACTATGTGATTTAGAATTCACATAGATTTAAATGACTATCTTTTACTATGGGATTTTTAAAAGACTAGATGTTTCTCTCCAGTGTTATATTTCTTACTCTTACAAAAACAAAGCAGTGGAAACAAATAATAAAGGTACAGGTTCCTTTGTCATGACATGTTTTTAAAAATCACTATAGCCAATGTAACTTTATAATCATAATTTGTCAGTTACATAAGTATTTAACCTGTACATGGCTGAGGAATACTATTTGTCTGTTAAAATTTGCTTTCTGATAGGTATGTGTACACTAAACATAAACTTTAGCTTCCTTTTTCGTCATGTCTGAAACTTATAATAATTGTTTTCTTTCTCAGTCCTTCCATGCTTGTGACAGTGTGGAGTTTCTCACACACTGTGTGCTTATCAAAGGGCTTGGCAGGCTTTAATTTCTTGATTTAGGATGAATAATTAATCTGGACCAGTTCACGGCTGATGATCATACATGCTCATCAGCATGTACAGGGCCTGGGTGAAGACAGCACACTCATATGTCTGGACTCTGTCACAGCGTGGCCGTGGGCCAGTGTCCTCCACAGTGTGAACAAACTGTGGGAGAGCATGTGAGCGCACAGAAGAAATTGCTACACATGGCTCAGAAATAATCACACATGGAAACCATCATGTACACAGAATTGCTGTTTCATTTAAAGTTATATTTTGCCCTTGGTCAATATTTTTGCTGTTGTTTTGTGTTCATATTAAGCATATGTGTCATTGTCAGTTTTTTGGTATAGTCGTGTGCCACTTGATGTTTCGGTCAATGACAAACCACATATATGAAGGTGATCTGCCCCATAAGATTATAATACCATACTTTTACTGTACCTTTTTTATGTTTAGATATGGATAGATGCACAAATACTTACCATGTGATTCAATTGCCTACAGTATTCAGGAAAGTAACATGCTGTACAGATTTGTAGCCCAGGAGCAATAGGCTATACGACATAGCCTAGGTGTGTAGTGGACTAGACCATTTGGGTTTGGGTAAGTACACTCCATCATGTTCCCACAATGACTAAATCACTTAATGACACATTTCTCATAATGTATTCCTGTCGTTAAGCGATGCATGACTGTATTGTTTTTTATAAAAAAAATTTGTGCTTTCTGGAATAACAATGACAGTGACAACAAAACTTAAAAACGAGCCCAAGGAAAACGACAATTTGTGTGTTTGCCTCTCAAAACATTTATAAAAATTACCTTTGAAACCGTGTTTAAAAAGACATTAGCAAAAGTACTAAAAAGAGAGGAAGTAAGTGGAAAAAGAAAAAAAATTAAAAACAACTTGGAAACAGAAAATAAGTTCAATTAAACCTTATTGTTATTCCTTTGAGAGAGTTTAGGGATATTTTTTTTTCTCACTGGGACTTCATAGTTTTATTGTTCCCATTTCATTCTTAATTTTATTCCTTATGGTTATTTTTTCTGCTTAAATACAAACTTGTTTAGGTTATATTTTCTATGTAGGTTGTTACCCAATAGAGTTGAAAAATATTTTTTTTCAGTCATTTACTACCTGACTTTTAAATTGCCCTCTTAACTTCTTTATTAGTAATTCAAAATAGTGAGATCCCAAGAAAAGCAAAAATAGTCTGATTGGTAATCTTATTTTTCCTGCAAAATGAAAGATGCATACCTGGGTTCCTTTTTTATTAACTCAGAATACCAGACATTTTGGCCATTTGATCACCTGTTGCATATTCAGAGTAAATATTACTCCTACATTTCTATACCATCTATAGGTATAAGGAGCTATAATCCTACAAAGAATGTCTGAGAGGGACATTGGAAGAAATTGGCTGAGAAATCAGCACGTTTTTCCTCTTCTCAGCACTCCAGATAGTCGTGTTGACGTTAAAAGCACCATCTTATATAGCCGCATTGTGGTGAGTGTACCCATTGTGAGGGTGTGCATTTATAGGTGTGTCTTCTATGTGTTAAGATATAGTTCTTGGATCTAGCCATCTTTTCTTCCCATGACCCCATATAATCACTGATACGCAGCAGAGACATGGCCTTCAGATCACTGAAAGACTGTTAGTGGCAGACATAGGGATAAAACTCATATGATTTTAACAGCTATAGAAAATTCCACAGTGAAATTGTCTACATAGAACAAAGAGGAAAGAGTAGAACTTTTTCTTCAACACCACTCATCTGAACCCTCAAGTTCAGTGTCTTCACTAGCATAATTCCAGAGCTTTTGGAAGTAGTAGAAAAGTTATACCCCTGGGCACTGTCAAGATATGCAAGATGAGACACGTGTTGTGTTTATATACATGTATATGTGCGTGTATATTTGCATGTGCATATATGCGTTTTTGTGCTTAAGTATGTGGGGTTGTATATGTGTCTGTGTGTGACTGTGTATGTTAAGGAGAAGTTGATGAATTGCTATTTAGATGCATTTTTTTTTACTTTATAGTAATGCTAAACAACATAATAGAATGATTCATTCTTAATACTCATATGAAAAGAATGTGTTTGCATATAGATTTATGCAAAAATATATGATGTAGTTGATGATAAAAATGCATGGTTTAAATAACTTTTTAGTGGAGATACTATAGAATTCAAGTATTTTCTGCATTTGTCTTTAAATGTTGATAGGTGCTATGGCTTTGAATACTAAAACTCACGTTCAGACTTGGTGCTCAACACAGCAGTGTTTAGAGGCAATGGGACCTTTAAGAGACATTTAGGACATGAAGGATCAACCCTCCTGAAGGGAGTAATGCTATCTTACAAATAACAGCTTTTCTAGAATGTTATCTATTTAATAAACACCTAAGTTCCACAACTTACCACATTCTGTTTCTTTCATTTTTGGTTGAAAAAGACTGATAGGTGCCATGAGGTAGGAAATTCTTCCTTGATGATGGCAAGATGTTTTTCCTGGTTCAGTATCTGGTATGGAATAGCAATGGTGGGAACTAGCAGCTGTCTAATCAGGAATAGCACTGGACACTTCATCAATACAGAATTCCATTCAAATTATCAAAAATGAAAAGAAAACATTTCACTGAAACAATATGAAGCTAATGAGAATTGACTAAACTCTCAATTTTCTTTTAGAAATTACATTGGTGTAGATAAAGGACACCAATTTACATGGAGGAATTGTGTCATAATAGGTGAAATTTAGGAAGTATGTCTTAGAGTTTGAAGAAAACTGGAATTAGTTGAAAATCTCTCTACCATTGCATGTCTTCGTATCTAAGGACTATAACAGTAATCTTTCAAATGTTCAGTATATATACTTTTCCTATTAAAATGAAAATATCGGCTGGGTGTGGTGGCTCACGCCTGTAATCCTAGCACTCTGGGAGGCCAAGGCGGGAGGATCGCTCAAAGTCAGGAGTTCGAAACCAGCCTGAGCAAGAGCGAGACCCCATCTCTACTAAAAACGTAGAAAGAAATTAGCTGGACAACTAAAAATATATAGAAAAAATTAGCCAGGCGTGGTGGCACATGCCTGTAGTCCCAGCTACTTGGGAGGCTGAGGCAGGAGGATCGCTTGAGCCCAGGAGTTTGAGGTTGCTGTGAGCTAGGCTGATGCCACAGCACTCTGTACTCTAGCCCTGGCAACAGAGCGAGACTCTCTCAAAAAAAAAAAAAAAAAAAAAAAAAAGAAAATATCTCCTGGAATTACATGTCTACTATCGACTAATATTATAACAATATCAGCTAGCTCTAGATTCCTGCTAACGGGCCAAAGAAAATATTCTGTGGAATGTGAATAGTTGAGTGGACAACAGGGAAAGAAAAAGGATTGCTATGGAGAAAATACAGGACACTCAGAAACAAACCATATATTTTGGATTTCATGGTGAAACTTCTGATATTATATTACATTAAACTTTTTTTTTTGGCATTTAATCTATGGGACATTGTATTGGACCAAAATTGAAAAGAGTGGTTTATATTAACACAATGTGGTGCTTGTGCATTTTTACCTTGTTTGTGAGAATGAAAAACATTCTGAAGGTCATCTCTTTCTCCCAGGAAGATTATTTTTTATTCCACTACAATCGGTTAATTTGGCAGAGAGTGAAACCGTATGAGAATGGGTTGGTTGCAACGTCATCAGGCAATCAGACACGACAGCAACACAGCTGTTGGAATGGGACCAGCTGGAAAGATTCTAGTCAGAGGCTTGTCAGGGGCACAGGCAGATGAAGCATTGTTGTTACATGGAGTGATACAGGCAAAGATTTATTAATGTAATCCTCCAAGAGATATTTAAAATCAGTGCCAAGCTCTTGAAGATTATAAAACAGTTTAATATTAATATGTGTGAGATTTTGACTGTTCTTAAATTTCTTCTTCAAATGCAAATACTACCTTCTTTGAAAATGGAGCACATAAAATCTACTCCTGTTACTCAGAAGCAACATATACCACCACATTACATATTAAAATTTTGTGTATAATATATTTATTTGCATACAGAAATATGTATTTCTATTGTACATTTTATTTTTTTATAGAATATATATATGAAGCATATAGCATATTCCAGGAAGATACATTAAATATGCACACAGTTCATGCTACAGTGTGCACCCTTTTAAGAGAAGCATATTTAAGAGGCATGGTATTTTATATACATGCTGAAAATACACTTTGCACAATTTCATCCAGCTTTGGGTGCTTTCCTAATCTATTTGCAACACCAGTGCTATGGTTGTTGAAAGGGATATTACTAAACTGGGGGGAAGCAACTATCGATGAACTAAGAGGAGAAAATAAAAGTAGAGTGCATTACTGAGTAATTGTTGTCATCATTTTGAACTCCTGTCTCCCCCAGTGCCAGATCTTAAGGATCAAAAAAGCAGTGAATTGACAAAGAGCAGAAAAATATGGAAGCTCCAGCTTCCACGTTTCAAACCAGAAAGCTTATCCCTTGTGACTTAATATATCGATGATTTTGTCCTAATACTTGGGAGCTGGCACTAAATTAGTGATGAACTGGTAAAAAGGAAATAATTTCTCTTTTCAAGAAATGAACTGGCTTTTTTTTTCATATTCTTAATCTCCTGTTTTCATAAGACCACTCTGAAATATTTACATTATTGCTATTAAGAGAGAAGAAATACAGACTTGACAGATATTCACCTTTCCAGTGAAAGCAGATGAATCATATTGTTTTTGAAAGAGGTTTTTAATGTTTCTGAAAGTAAAAATTGCAGCTGCAATAGCAACTGACCGTATCAACTGCAACCATTTTGATGGCCAACTACTGCAATCTCAGTTGACTAGATTCTGTGGCAGTCATGATTGAACATTAAGATGCTGGAACTAACATGCCATGTGCATAGTCTGGTGATTTTGGATATATAGATGTGTCCTGTGTTCCCAATCTGTGCGAATTACAAATATACCAGACTCAATAGATGAGTTTTTCTGATACATGATTGTTGGTGAGCATTGCTTTTTTCAAACAGGTGAGCAATTTGCATTGTTATTCTAAAAAATGATGCAGGATTATTTTCCCACTTAAAGGAGGAGGCAAGCTCTAGAAATCCCTTAAAGTAGACAAGAGTTTCTCAACCTTGGCACTATTGACATTTTGAGCCAAATAATATTTGATTGGAGCGGATGGAGGAAAATGTCCTGTGCATTGTAGTCTGTTTAGCAGCATCCCTGGCCTCTATACCCACTAGATATCAATAGCTTTCCTCCCAGATGCGACAATCAAGGATGTCTCTACACATTGCTAAATGTCCCTTGGAGGGAAAATTGTCTCTGATTGAAAGCCACTTAAATAAGCAAATCCAGCAATGGTTAATACAAATCCTTGAGTACAATATCCATCTCTCTCCAATCATCTACCATTTTCAGTATTTCTTCCATTTTTCTGATCTGTTTGAGAAAATTTCCATGGTGTGTCAGTCTATCTTCAAATTCCTTTTTTTAACTTGAAATTTCTCTCTCAATAAGGTTGTGGTGGCTGTGGCGGAGATCAGGAACACAAGGAAGAAAGGGAAGAACACAATGGCAACAGAGAATAAAAGACAGTTTGATTCACGGTGAGTTGGATTGTTAGAGCAAACAAAGACCCTGAATCCTGAATCCTTGATCCTGAATCCTTGATTCCATCCCAACTGTAGCCAAGTCTATGTCATAATAATACAACAAATTAAAAAGTGAAATTTTGACCAGTCAATTGTTTTGTTTTCAGAAAACTAGGAAGCCCATTGGCTGGTGTTATTCCCACTCAGTTGATACATTATTTTGAAGAAACAATATAACTATAAATATGGATTTAAAATGTAAAAGTTTACATTAAAGTAATTGTAGAGTAAAGGAATCTATATAAACTGATGTATGGTTATACATGGAAGATTTCTGGAGGTAAGAAATGATTGAAGTTTAAAGAGAAATTATCTTTATAAAGGATAAATACAAATATCATTGGTGATTTGCTTCTTACTAACTTTCAACTTTTTTGTTGTTGTTTCCAATGTGCTTTTTTTTTTTCAACGTCTAAATTGTTGAGATGCCATCGATAAGGCAAGTCACACAAGATAAGTCTAACAAGTGCTAGGGTCTAATACTGACAAATTCATCATGTAACTCATATTAGTATTACTGGACAAATGTCATAAAGCCCATAAATCTAAAACATAAAATACAAAATTTAAAAATGCATTTATAACTTTTATTTCTATCGATTTGGCCATCTTTAAAAAATCTGATTGGAAGACTACAGGAAATAATGTAAGAAAAGAATAAGAGGAATAAAAATAACTAGTTACATAGGAATGAGCACAGTCTTCTATTTATTTGGCCTACCAAATATTAATAAAAGTCTCTATATGGACGATATTCTATATAATGCCACCATTTAGACAATAGCTTCTGACATGAGTTTTTTATGGTTTAGAATTGAATGGTGGTGAGAAGTGACATGGGAACAGCTACCTACGTTCTTCTGTTAGATGCTGTGAGCTCATTTGGCCTCTGTTCAGTTATCCGCTGCATTTCTATCCCAAAGATTACTATAATTCTATTGGAATTATATTAGGAGAATTTTGAAGTTAAGTAATATTAGGGAGATTTGACAATTTGAGGAATACGGAACATGTGGTTTCAGAAAATGTTTTTGACTTTTCATTTTTCCCTTCACTGGGTCATAGGCTAGTGAAAGACCTCACCTGATTATCATTTGAATGTCATCCTTTAGCAGGCATTGGATAGAAGGTCTTACACTCCTGGGACTGACCCAGAAGTCATTGGTGCTATGTGGGGAAGTTAATCCTGTTTAAGATTCCAAATGAACAATGCAGCATTCCTTTCCTGCTGACAAAGTCAGGAAGAATTTCATGTTTTTCACAAGTTCACATTTCATACATGGGTCGGGCAGATTCAAGTTGAAAAAGAATGCCTTTCCAAACTTCTAGTTTTTTTCGCCTCAAAAATCATCTAGTCTTAGTAAACTTTTCCCCACTAGAGTGACCCTTAATTAACTCGATGAAATCTCAAGTTTATGATGACTTTGGTTTCTCAAGCGTGTTTATGTTTTAGGTCGGCTCTTCTGTTAAAATAAAAAGCTAGTTTAGGAGAAAACCAGATTGGCTAAAATATGTCACATAGAAAATCATAAATGAACCAAATCCTTATGGGACTTTATACCCCCAAGAATGCAAAAGACACAGTGGGGTGGGCTGAAGTGCACATTTTCATAGTATCTCTGGCTGGATTTAGTGAAAGTCCTGCAGGGATTTCCCATAAACAATTAGAATAGGAAAGTACAAAAAATAATGCCATAACATGAAAAAAAAAATGCTATGAGCTATGTGGGTTTTTTGATTGTTTGCTTTCTTTTCATGGTGGGAAAAAGAAAGGTGAAAAAAATAAGCATTTATTACATTGCAATCGTCAAATAAGACCATAACAAAAAGGATAAAATATGCTTAGCACTCTGGAGACCATTTCTGCATCCTTTTTTTGATTTTCTTTCTTCACTTCCCCATCGTATAGTGTTTATTTTTTTTATGTTTAAGTCTCCATGTTAGCTTAAACTGTGGTATTTCATCCTCATATGGACACATGAGAATAACAACAACAGAAAGAAACAGAAAAATAGAATGAGGTTATTCTTCTTGTGCAGACTGATAAAATTGTAGATTCAGAAGCCCTTCTTTAAGAGAGCATGAGAAAACATAGATCATTCATTGAATCCACAATTCCAACATGTCTCTTTCATTGTCTCATTGCTCCTAAACTGACCGTTTATAAGGTACAAGTTTCTCAAACTGGAGCGTAGGCTTGATAACAGTGTCACTATTGGGCTCCTGAATTGCACATTCCATAATAAGACTATAAAGTGCAATGGCTGAGATTTTAAAACTAGGAGCTCTTTTACCCCTTGTATTCTTCCCAAGCTCCCTTTCCCACTTTCTGCTTTGTCAAAGATATTTTACCTCGTAGCGCCTATGTTCTTGTAATGACACATGAGCAGGTGTTTAAAGGTCTTCTTGAAGGTGGCATTACAAAGTGCATAGCAGGCGGGGTTGATAGTGCTGTTGATGTAACAGAGCCAGTAACCGATTGTCCACACTGTGTTGGGGATGCAGGGTGCACAGAAGGTGTTAATGAGCACCATGACATTGTATGGGGCCCAAGTGATGATGAAAGCCAACAGAATAGCCAAGATTGTCCTAGTGACTTTCTTTTCTCGGGAAGGAGGAGGCTTCTTTTTTGCAGGCTGCTTGGTCATCTTCACAATCTTACGGGCTACGATGTTCTGTTTTTCATCTCCATTCTGACCTGAAGACCCAACCAGCTCCACAGTGGTATTAGTTGGGGTACATGGGTCACCTTTTTGGGTCTTAGTGACAATTTTGATGCACGTTTGCTTAGAGTTCTCATCTTTGGAATGGCCCAGGGAAGTAGAAACTGTGTTTTCATCCTGAGTTATTTCATCATCTCTCATATTGGAGGCGACAGCACTGACTGAGGTGGAGTCATTGGAGCTCTCTTTCTCCTCCCCCTGGACACAGTTTTCAGTCACAGCCTCTCTGGGGGCTTTGCCATTCTGGATTTTGTTGTGCTCCAGGCCATCATCACTGCTGGGCATGTTGTTGTTGTTTGGCTTCACTATCCTTCCTTGTACCAGACTTGGAGAAACTGGATCTTGGTTGGCCACAGGCTCCTTCTTGTCCTTCTTTATCCTGCTCTTGCTGGCTCGAGATATGTGCCAATATAGCACAGTCATGATGATTACTGGCAAATAGAAGGCTGCAATGGCGGTACCAAAGGTGACAGCGGCATTGGAAAAAAACTGAATGTAGCATTCCCCATCCTCCACAGTTCTCACTCCAACAATGAACTGCCAGAAGAGGATGGCTGGAGCCCAGAGGATGAAGGATAGGACCCAGGCAGCTGCAATCATCATCCCTGCCATTTTCGTGGTCCGCTTGACTGGGTAGGTCAGAGGTTTTGTGACACAGAAGTACCTGTCAAAGCTGATGATGAGCAGATTCATAACTGAGGCATTGCTGACCACATAGTCCAGGGCTAGCCAAAGGTCACACACCACAGGTCCCAGAGGCCAGTAGCCAATCACAGTGTAGAGGGTATACAAGTTCATGGAGAAAACACCTATGATGAGGTCAGCACAGGCCAAGCTGAACAAAAAGTAATTGTTGACGGTCTGGAGGTGGCGGTTGACTTTAATGGAAACCATGACCAGGATGTTCCCAATAATGGTCACCAAACTGAGGGATCCAGCCACAAGGACAATAAACACCACTTCAAAGGTCTTATAAGGGCTGGTAAGACCCAAACCATTATTAGAGGAGTTTGTTGAGTTATTCATTTTGTATTCTCGTATCAGTAGCCAGGTAGCCAAATAAACATTTAAACCTGCAGGGAAATAGAATAAAATTAACAAATATAATGTAAACATCACTTTAAAATACATCAGATTTATTCCTTTTAGGCCACATTATTTCCTCCCCAGATCTTCCTTCCCCTGCATGTTTACTATTCCTACCTGCCTCAATTCCCCAGTAAAAGGTAAAGACTTTAAATGTAGGATTCAAAAAGTCCTTTTGGCTGGCTATGAGTCTGAAGTCCAATAACATTTTTAAAGTGTCCATATCTAGTTATGAATATCCTTCTATCTATCTATTTCATCAATCAATTAAACTGAGCGTAATACTGTTAAGTTAAGCTAAACACACCCGAATTGTACACAAACCTTTCCAAAGCATCAAGAATTTTCTAGAATAAATATAAAAATCAATAAACTAATGACGGTACAAAATTATGGAAGAAAGCATAAAACTTATAATATTGAATGTGTGTCTTTTAAATAGCAACTTTCCTCCTGCTAGATCTAAGTCTTTTTCATGATAATATTTACTATGATGCTAATAAAAATAATGTAATAATATTTCATTAGACAATACACTCTCTCCCAATAAGAATTATTTTTCTTTGGCATCCCTTTTGCACATGTAATCAGTATCACATAGTTAGTATTTCCAATATTCAATATCTTACAAAAGTATTTGCTTATTAAATGCATATTGAACTAAATAAACCAAAATTATACATAAAAACTTTCCAATGCATCAAGAGATTTCTGGAATAGACATAAAAATTAATAAACAAATGAGAGAACAAAATTATGGGAGAAAATACCAATAATATGAATATTTTATTTTCCAAATCCCTGTCAAATCTATCATCTTACTGTTCTTCCTGCCAAACCTTTTGTTTGCAGAAAAAGGAATGGAGGCCCAGAAAGATAAAGAAATTCATATAAGATCACATTTCAGGTCAATGACAGAGACAAGACTGTAGACCTTAGTTTGTTCAATAATTCATTCTTTCACTTTGTCCTCACAGGCCTATTGAACAAATTCTCTTAATTAGGCATTTTGATATTAGGCATCACTGGGCATCCAGTGATGATTATGACAGTCCCTGCCTGCTGGCAGAAATGGGTTGCTAAAGAAGCAATTATTAAACATGAGTGTACTTCCTGTTGCCTTGCCCTTTTGTGTATACATAATCATCATTTTTGAGATAACCCCCTGAAATCTGGTGGCAATTAAATGATTTTTTGTAAGGGACCAAGTGCGTTTGGGATTTAGAAAAGAAAGTTAAGAGTTCATCAAAAGAGCTAAGAGCCATTTCAGAAGAAACAGCATCTGAAGGAGAAATTAGCCCAATTCTACCTCCTCTTGACAATATTGCTGAGTTTGGCATTATAAAATAAGCATTGTTGAGAAATCATTTGTTGGCATTTCAAAACTCCAAAATCTCTATTAATTCAGATACCATTAATTACAAAGTAATGATATGAGATACAGATGAGAGAGGTTTGCCCTTGAAATCTGTGTAGAAAATAATTTGATAAGTACCTTCAGAGCACAAAGACATTTAAACAAATGGTTTATTCTGCAGAAAGCAAATTATTTTCAAGTATTTTACTAAAAAAACTTAACAACAGAAGTTTGGCCTTAACAAATAAGACCCAAAATTTAGACCTCATAAAGGAAAATATATGTATTACATAATCCCTTAAAAATTTTTGCATAGAAAATAGTCAAAATAAAAATTGGGAAACAATATTTATAAAGTACATGATAGAAAATTACCTAATTTCTTTAATATAATAGAGTTTGGGGAGAAAAAAACAAAGACAAAAGACTGATAACCTAAAACAATGTCCTAGTTTGATCAAAGAAAAAATAAATATTAATGACTTTTGAACATATAAAAAGATATTCAACCTCACAAATTAAAAATGCAAATCCAAACAATGAAAATCCTTTTCCACCCATAATGTTAGAGTAGTGTTGTCAAACACTTTTGGTGGGACTGTTGAAGTAAACTCCATGGAGAGCAATTTTTCTATATCTATAAAAATTTAAAAATTATTAAGAAATGTTTGTCTCAGGATTACTACATCTAGGAATTTGTCTTTCAGCAATATTCATAAAAATGTGCAAAGAGGTCTGCTCAAGGATATTCATTCAGAAATGTTACAGCAAAAAAAAAAAAAATCCCTAGAAATACCAAAACTATTCATTGACAGGAGATTGGTTAAATGTATCATGGAATACCCTTTCAATGAGATATTATAAAGCTGTTAAAAGAGGTAGATATATGTGTTCTGGCATTGCTGTGGAAAGTTACAGAGTTATAAGATGATATGATAAAAGCAAGACATAGATTATTATAGAATATAATTATATTTATACATATATGTACTGTTGCATATATTTTATGTATATATGTCTCTAGGTCATTGGTAAACACTGAAGAGTTTAATCAGAAGATGATGTTAATGGAACACGTAGAATCAGTGAACTTGTTTCTATAGGATTTCTCTTTAACAATACTTTTTTGCCATTATTGATACAATTGTGTACTTATATAATTTATTTGAACAAAATAATTTCACCTTTCTAGCTATTATTCTAATGATTTCTTAATAGCTCACAATAAGATCAGAATTCTGACTTGCTTATAAGCAGCACTTTTGTCTGTTTATTAGATAAATTCATGAACATTTTAGAATGGAGCTATATGTATATTTAATGAAGTATTAATTTTAATCAATTTTGATTGAATATGGCCATTTATTTATTTATGAAACATCCTATTTGATATTGTAATTATTTACTCATATTCATTTTGAGAAAACACAAAACAATATTCCAGTTTTTAAAAGAGTTTTGAGTAATTTCCTCTGGAAAATAATATATATAATATTTATATTTAAAAATAGGTATTTGAAATCAAATAGTTTGATCCTTCATTTTATAGACTGAGAAACTGTAAGAGTGAATAAGTGATTTGTCCATAGTCAGCTATTTTTTGGTCATAATTGGTGCTAATAATTAAGTGTTATTGGTATAGAACTTTATATTAGCATAATTATTTGACTGTCACTCTATCCCCTTTCATATCATTTATTTATTTGTTTGTTTGTTTCTTTTCCCCCTTCCTCTTCTTCCCTCTTCTTGTTTACCACGGGCATGTATTGCTTTTTAAATTAAAAAAAATTAAAATAAAATGCAAATTTAGCGTTCTCAAATATCAGCGTTGATAATCCTGAAAGGCGCAGTCCTGAATGCCATAATCCTGAATACTGAAATCTCAAAGAATCAAAATCCCTAAGGACCAAAATTCCTAAAGTCTCAAATCCTGAAAAATCACAATGCCAAAAAATTAAAATCCTGAATATTGCAATCCTGAAAGCCGAATTCTGGGGAAGGGATTAGTGCGTTTTGAGTTGTGTGCAGGATAATTGCATCATGTTAGGTTATTAGTTAGTTGCCTCATGTTAGGTTATTATCTTTATTTGGAAATTAAGTATGGTTTAAGGAGATGTGTATGGGCACTGAGTTGATAAGGGGTGGACTTGTGAACTTAATTTTAGATGTTAACTTGGTGGAATTAAGGAATACCTAGAAACCTGGTAAAACATTATTTTGTGTCTGTGAGGGTATTTCCAGGAGAGATTAATATGAGAGTCTGAGTGGACCAGCTGGGGAAGATCTGCCCTCAGTGTTGGAGGGCACCGTCCAATTGGCCAGAGGGCCAAAGAGAACAAATACAGAAGGCGAAATTGTTCTCTCTTTGAGAGCTGGGATAGACTTTTCTTCTGCTGTCTTGGACATCACAACTCCAGGTTCACCAGGCTTTGGACTCTAGCAGCATCTGGGTCCTGAGGCTTTCTGCCTCATACTGAGAGTTACACCATTGGCTTCTCTGGTACTGAGGCCTTCAGACTTAGACTGAGCCATGCATCCCAAGGTCTCCAGCTTGCAGATGACCTGTCATGCGACCTCTCAGCCACCATAATTACGTAAGCCAATTATCCTAATAAATCCCGTCTCATCTATCTCTATACATGTCCTACTGGTTCTGTCTCTCTGGAGAATCCTGACTAATACAGATTTGGAATTGGAGAAGCTGAATATTATTCCTTAAATATATATTATCTCATGTAATATTAACAACTATGCAAAATATATGGAACAGATTTTATCATCGCCTTTACACAAAGAAAGAAACTAAGGTTATAGAAGAAGTTAAGCAACTTATCCGTGATCACAAGGCTAGTGAGTAAATAATCTACAACTAAAATCAACTCCCTTTCCTTTGAGTTAGAGACTCTGTTTCCTTTCCCCTTTGGAGAATTATACATTATCCAGTAATATGTTAGGTAGCAGCATAATGATGAACTACACCCAGAGGTTGCTAGTTAAGACAGGTTCTGTTTTGGAGAAACTGGAATTCTTACTCAGGTAGAACAGAGTAAATTTATGTAATATTAACTTACTTAGCTGCTATTGTAGTCCCTGAATTTTTAGAGTTATAATATTTGCTTGGTTATACTAATACTGAATAAAAGTGGGAAATATTCCTCTTAGAAGCAAGCACAAGTACGTAAAAGCATTCCTTTCTGGCAGTGTGATGCACAGACTGTGTAAGACCACACTTCTTCTGCTAGGGAAAGCAATCTCCTCCTGCCAACCTCCTGCTGCTTCTGCTTTTTAAATTTCTGTGCAAGTTTGTACTTCCGGTGTGGTGTCACAGGGTGTTATTAGAGCAATAGTGTTTACGTCACTGATGAACTAACATAATCACAACAGACTAAACAATGACGTTGGCCTTCAAAGGACTGAACATCTTAATATGGCAACTGTATAATAACAGTCAGTTTGGTATTTTACAATTTACCTTATGACTAAGTCCCAGAAGTACTATGGAAACTTAAGAGAAGAAAAACTTTCTTTACTACCTGAGTCCATATACATAACAAGGAGGAAAGTACCATGGTTTAACATTTCTTTTGCAAAGTTGTGGGTGCTAATCTGTTTTTTCAACAATTGGCTGTGTGACTATGAGCATGTCATTTAAACTCTATGAACCTTAATTTTCCTTTTCCTCAAACAGAAATAAAAATAGTCCTCTTTTTCTTTCAGAATTTTGACAAGGATCAAAGTAAGATAAATGTCTCTGGATCATAATTTATTAATGTTAAGCATTAAAGAAATGCTATTGTATCCAAATGAGTATATATTAATCACTTTTCTTAATAATGAGTGGAAAATTGTGTATTTGTGTATGAATATATGCATGTATGTATCTTAAGAGTGGCAAGATGTGAGTTGCAGTGGTAGAGGTAATACTAAATGATCATTATCAAGGATATTAAATTATCAATTACATTAGATTATCAATAATACCATTGATAATGATAATTAACATGTTTTGAGCATAATTACTCTCCAAAACAACTCCTATAATGATTAGTATTTTCATTATACACCTTTTATTAACATTGAACTAAAGATCAGTGAACTAAGTTGCTTGAGATTCAAACCCAGGGTACTCAACTCCAGAGTGCTACACAGAGTATTTGGCAGAGGAAGAGTCTTACGCAGCTGCCTCTGCTTGCCCACATATTTCTTCCTCTGCTCTGCCATGACTAGGCCCTTTGCCAAATTGGGTCATAGGTTTACATAACAGAGTGAGGATCATTGAGTTCAGGACAATATTGGGGTTTGGGGCAGGAGATGTTCATTATAAGATAGGAAGCTACTAAGTGGGGTTCTGCATGTGAAAATATGTGACATTCAAGATTCAAAGCCTTTTCTACATTTTCTTCTAGAATTCTTATGGTTTCATTCCTCATATTTAAGTCTGTTATCCATTTTGAATTAATTGTTGTGAGTGGTGAGAGATATGGATTTTGTTTTAATCTTCTACATGTGAATATACAATTTTCCCAGGACCATTTATCTAATAGGGATTCTTTTACCCAGTATATATTGCTGTCCACTTTGTCAAAGATCAAATGGCAATATGTGGATGGTTTTATATCTGGGTTCTCTGTTCTGTTCCATTGGTCTGTGTTTCTATTTTTGTGCCGGTACCATGCTGTTTTAGTTACTATAGCCTTGTAGTATAGCTTATAGTGTAGCAAAGTGATGCCTCCAGATTTATTCCTTTTGCTTAAGGTTGCTTTGGCTATTTGGTCTCTTTTCAGGTTCCAAACTAGGTGTAGAATTATTTTGTATAGCTATGTGAAAAATGTTATTGATATTTTAATGGGGATTTCATTAAATCTGTAAATCACTTTGGGTAGTATGGACATTTTAACAATGTTGATTCTGTCAGTCCGTGACCATGATATGTTTTTCCATTTGTTTACAACATCAGCAATCTCCTTATTCAGTGATTCATAGTTCTCTTTGTAGAGCTCTTTCACCCCCTTGCTTAAATATATTCCTAGGTATTTTATTTTCTTTGTAGGTATTGTGAAAGATATTGAGTCTTTGATTCTGAGCTTGACGTGTATAGGAATGCTACTGATTTTGTAGCCTGAGACTTTTCTGAATATATTTATCAGTTCCAGGAGTCCTTTGGCATAATCTTTGGGGTTTTCTAAATATAAGATTATATCATCAGCAAAGAGCAATAGAATTTATGAAGAAGACCCCAAGGGCAATCATAGCAAAAAATAAATACATAAATGGGACTTGATTAAATTAAAAAGCTTCTGCACAGCCAAACAAACAATCAACAGAGAAAATAGACAACCTACAGAAGGGGAGAAAATATTCCCATGCTATATATATGATAAAGGACTAATAATTAGAATCTGCAAAGAACTCAAGCAAATCAGTAAGAAAAAAATCAAAGAACTCCATTAAAAAGTAGGAAAAAGACATGAACAGAAGCTTTTCAAAAGAAGATAGACTAATGGCCAATAAACATATGAAAAAATGCTCAAAGTCACTAATCATCAGAGAAATACAAATCAAAACCACAATGAGATATCACCTAACCCCAGATGAATATGGCTTTTATCAAAAAGTCCCAAAATAATAGATGCTGGCATGGATGTGGAGAGAAAGGAACACTTATACACTGTTGAGGGGATTGCAAACTAGTGCAACCTCTATGAAAGACGGTGTGGAGATTCCTCAAAGAACTAAAAGTAGACCTACCATTTGATCCAGCAATCCCACTACTGGTATTTCTCCAAAGGAAAAAAAGTATTTTTATCAAAAAGACACTTGTAATAGAATGTTTATTGTGCATAATTCACAGTTGCAAAGATGTAGAATCAATCCAAGTCCCCATCAATTCATGAGTGGATTAATAAAATGTGGTATATGTGCACCATGGAATACTGCATAGCCATAAAAAAATGAATTAATACCTTTTGCAACAATCTGGATGGAACTGGAGACCATCCTCCTAAGTGAAGTATCTCAAGAATGGAAAAACAAACACCACATGTACTCACCATTAAATTGGAACTAACCAATGAGCACTCATGCACAGTTGGAAGTAGAACTCAATGGAAATCAAGCAGGTGGGAGGGGGAGCAGAGGATGGATGAAATTTTACCTAACGGGTACAACATACACTATTTGGGTGATGGGACACACTTATAACTGACTCAAGAAGTACAAAAGGAATCCATGTAACCAAAACATCTGTACCCCCATATTATTGTGAAATAAAAAAAGAGAAGAAAAAGAAAAAATAAATGCATTATGAAAGGCTAAATGTGTTAAAATTATGAAATTGTAAATTGTCAAAATATGATTTTCCTTGTTAAAATATTAATGGGAGAGGGCAATCAGCAAGAAATTAACTGACAGAAGCAGTATATTTCAGAGAAAGGGCTTGATTTCGACATTGATTTTAATATATCCCAAATAAATAGAAACAGTTTCTGGAGGAAAAAAATGATTCAAAGAATTTTCCTAAAAACATGAAAATAATCATCATAAAAATATATCACCATATAAATTGATAAATAGCCTCTCACATAAGCATTCACATCAATGACACAAAAGTTCTAGATATTGACAATAATGCATTTTTCCAAATTGTTACAGAGAGAATGCTAATTAAAATGATTTTTTTAAACAGTAAATTATGATATACATTTAGATACAAGTGGAGAATTAAATACAAAAAATAGGATTTTCTTCACACCCTGCCCAGAGCAGGCAGGATGGCTGATGTGTGATGAGCATTTTCACAGGTGCATTTAAATGTAATGAGCTAATTCATCAATATATAAGTAATCTAAGTGCCAGAACTTTTTTTGCATGTTATTTGATTTAATTCTTACAATAACCCTGAAAAGAACCATTATTATCTTTTCCATTTTTATAGATGACAATGATCAGAGATCCAGCAAATATTAGAGCCATGATTCAAATTTAGGTCTATCTTCCTGGAATCACATTGTTTCTGCTATGTCACACCAGGACACAAAACTTGCCTCACTAAAATAGTTTTCTGAAAGAATAAGAAAAGTTGAGGAAAAAAATGAATCCATGATTGGTAACTACTGGGATCCAGGGAGAGAGAGAAGATATGTGATTGTATAATACAATTTCAGAAGAAGAAGAAAGTTTGGAAATCAAGAGAAATTCACATAAATAAAGTTGGATTTATAATTGTTTATATTTCTTTAACTTTTGTTTTAAAATTTTAATATTAGTATATATACTTCTGATAGATTTTTAATTTCTGCTCCTATTTGAACACATTATGGAAAATGGCAAAGTTCTCTGAATGTTCTTTGCCCATCTTGCAGCCATTGAGATCTATAAAGCAGCAGATTCACTGAGCAAACACCAGTGATAGAATCTTCAGCCTTACCAGTGTTGTCTGAAATGCCCATGACTGACAGAGTAGTAATAAGGCTCATGTTAGCCTTTAAATTAAATATATGATGGCTAGGCAACATAGTGTGTGCTGAGATAATTAGCTTTCTTCAACAATATGCTCAGATATTACAAAGTATTATTATATTAATAGAAAAAGATGAAAGATATAAGGATGATTAATACAGCACCACGGGGAAATATCAGAGTCTCACTGGAAAGACTTCACTTACTAAGGAACCAGCAGATGACAGTATAGGAGACCTAAGTATTACCCCTTCCTTGCCTTAAGAATGAAATGTGGTAATCTTGTACTATGTTATCATTGATTAGAAAGCAAACGAAGCTTATTTATTTTTAATTTTCATATAACCTATTTATAAATAAATATGTTGTGTAATAATCTGATGAATGACACTGCAACTGTAAATTTTTTTCTAACATGGGAGAGATGACCATTGAGGTATATAATCTATATTCTGTTTTAGAGCTCTTAAATATTTCATTAATCCCACTAATTTATAAAACCACCTTGGTACATATATTAAATAGGCTTTGATATTGTTATCAATAATCAATCACTCCTGCCATCAGTGATGCTAGAGAGAAAAAAAAAGAAAAAAGAGAGAATTGGGGTGACACTTATTTAAGGAAGCCATGGGGAGCAAAGTCCCCTTTCTCTAAAGAAGGGTTTAGTTGTAGACAGTTTTGATATTGATACAGCTGAAGATAACATAGTTTGTGCTTATACTGCAATAACCCTTATGAATCTGACTATCTTTCAATTTTACTTATAGCTGAAGGAGAATCCTGGCCTGGGGCTCAGAAGAAAGTCCAACCCCCCTAGCCAACAATATTGACATTCCACACTCTGAGTGCTTTGACAACATCACACAGAAAGGGAGTCAATTTCCACTTTTTGGTTTTTTTTGCTTTAATCAGGTTTTTCTTTGAGCCATACAACACATTGTGAGTCACTGTACATATTTAGAGCTTTTTTATGTGTTCCTCAATCTCACTACAACAGCAGTTGCGGTGGGGGTGGTGGCCACAGGGAGTAGTGGGGGTCTTGCTAAAAAATCAGGGCTTTCTTCCTTTCTTCTTCATTTCAGAATCTCTTGCTGACATGCTAGGTCCTTATATGCCATCAAGGGCTATGGGGGATGGAAGTGAAGGAGGAATGCGTGACCAAACAAAATAGAATACATTCTTGTTAAAAAGGAATGTATAATCTATGGGAAACAGAAATTGCTGATAACATTTCCAGTTATCTAAAACAACTCTGGCGAATTACATAAGTGCCAAAGCGAAGACTCTATGGAGGGAGGCTGGTCAGGTGGGGTGAAATAAATGCAAAAGTCTCCCTGGAAGCCTTTCCTAAATGTGTCTCTCTCTCTTCTCTTTTTCTCTAATTCTTCTTCCCCTTATCATTGGCTTGTATCTGATTTTCTTTCTAACTGTTGTCAAGATTTTGCAGTGTAGCTGTCCTCTCAATAAAGTGCAATATATGATGGTGTGTGTCTGTGTCAGTACATTGAACCTGACAACTGGTAGTTTCAAAAATACAGAATAAGACTCAGCCATTTACTTACCTACACTGAATTTTTTGCTTTATTTGAAAAGATACATCAAAAGTATTCTGGAAGCAATGTGTGAGTTTTTCCCATTTAGGAAATCACAGGACAGGATGGCAGACTTTACTAGATAAGCATTATGTAAAATATTTGAGAAAAGAAAGCCACGCTGAACACACATTGCATTTATCAAGCTGTACCCTTAAGGTTTGTACACATTACTATATGTGAGTTACACTTTCGTTAAAAGAAAAAAAAAACATAAAGGAAAATGATACTAAAGAGTGAACGTAGCTGAAAGAGCATTCTGATCCTCACATTAGTACAAATAGACCAAAATCTATGATTCTTTCTATGACTTTTTGTAAAAAACATCGGGATTATGCAAGGTCTTATTATGGCGTAAACACGCTTGCCGTTTTGGCTGCCTGTCAAACATAACACTATTCTTAGTAATGCCGGGACAAACTTCCACTTCACGTCAGCCGAGCTATCTTTTTCCCTCTTCAAAACACATCCTAAACACCACTTACCAGAGAAAAGTGTCATGACTAAGGGGGAAAGGGGCGTAAAAGTGATTTAACTAGTAGGACCTTTGTCCTTCTCACTACATCGATGACACCTTTTAGTTATCTGTTCACACAACATAACTCCTGCCAAAAAGGAAAAGAGTTCTGGACAATTATAAACAGAATGAAACCTGAAAATACCCAACCCTTTGACTCTTTTAAAATGCAATTGTATCTGAGTAAGCAGCGCTGCAGCATCCACCCTTTTCTGTACCAGGAATTTGGTGGAACTCAAGTATTGATGATGAACGTAATCTAGTAAATGGTGCTGACTAAACAATGTGCGCTAGAGCAAACAGCAACAAAAGAGAAAGTCCTCTGTCTTTCATAAAGGTTGTTATGTTCTCACAAGGAAGAGAAGTAAAAGGAAAATGGAAGCGACTCCCGGAGAGCTACTGAAAGCTGTGTGTGATTAGACAGCTGCATTTGAATCCATGTGTCTTATCTTACTGTCTAGAGAAGCTGGAAATGTGTATAGTCGGCTTTTTAAAATTTTGTTTTGTTTTTTCCTAAAGTTGGCAGGCTGCTGGTTTAATAACGCTAAATTATTTAATTCATTGCTTTGAATTAAAAATGTGAATCAAATTTGCAGAGGAAATGAGGCTTGTTAGAAAGCTGATAGAAAATTCGGGAATGAAAGCTGTTGTTCTACAGAAGCTGAGCAATGCCAAACAATGTATCCCTTTAGGAATCCTTTTCAATGGTGCACGTGCCTTCCATTGGAAGCCAAGGCAGAGCACGTGGCAACATGGAGCTCTGGATAGTGGGTCAAGGACAGCTTTGAAGACAGGAATGGAAATCAGTTTAGGAGCAGGGAGAAGCCAAAGAGGAAGTTAATACTTTTCCTCTGAAGAGTAGACCAGGAGAGTTGGGATAAGAATAAATGGGATTAGAAGTTATGAAAAGATTAGGAGGTGCACAGAGAAGTGAAATTTCTTCTTCTGAATATAAAGAAAACGAACATACAAATAGCACATCTTATAAGAGACAAGGACACTTAGTTGTACTTAGAAATACATATTTATTTTAAGTATGTCTCTATTTAAGTCTGCATTGCTTATGCAAAGAAAGGAAAGTTAATCAATGTATGTGTTGTTCTTTTTATAAAAATGCACATTTATATGAAAAATAAAGGTAAGAAGATTACGGTTTATAGACATAATCTCATTGGTCATCACCTCTTAAAACACGTGCTCCTATAAGTGTAAGCTTAATAGACACCATCATCCTGTTGGTAGCAGTCCCTAGAACGTAGTTATAGAGTCCAGAGAAATTAATTCACCTCCGTAAGGCTAAATCTTAATTCCTCCAACTTTTCAATGACACAAGCTTCATATAATTATGATTCATACCAGATTCAATGAAGCTTTAAAAATAAAATAGTAATGAAGTGTAGAGAGTAATGGGCAGCAACTATTTTTATTGTTTCCAATCGAAAGACAAAATGATTGTTTCCCCAGAGTCTGATTGCAGCCTATTTCTAGAACTGAGCGAAATGACCACAATATTATCCCACTAAAACTTGAAAAATGAGAGCATGAAGAAGATTAAAGTCTTTACTAGATGATCTAATGGCAATTGAGATGAGGAAACATAAAAAGCTGCATAAAATCAGCAAAGATTTCTGTATCCAAAACTAATTTGGAGTTACAATAAAGGAAAAGGGCTGGAGAGAATGAAGATGTTTATTGGTAAATCAGGGCAGTCAACTCCCCCACCTGCTTGAAAGTAAACCACTTCTTCATGCTAACCTCAGCAGAAACACAGCATAATTGAATGTATTAAGGATAAGTCATCACGGCTGCCTTCATCTTCTCTTCCTAAAAACCCCTCCCCTTTCCTCTTCTAATGCCATTAGTTCAAACCTATTTAAATATTTAAATATTCCGACTCCTTTTCATCTCCAGACTCTCCAAACACTTTAAAAAAATCATATCTCTCATTCAGACTGATGTATAATTACATCAGGAGGTAGGTTCCATGTTGACTGAGCCCAGTGTGAAAGCTATGACAAAAGTGACACTTTCCTTCTTGAAATATGCCATCCTGGCTCAGAAATGTCCTCAGCACTCTTTATCTGCCTCCATCGTCACCTCTCCTCTGTCATCTAGTAAAAGTAGCTCAATGGTGAGCACTTCACATTTAGAGGTATTTAAATATACTTTCTGTACCTACATAATACCTAAGAAAGGAAAAATCTTCCAATATACAGTAAATGGAATGGGATTTGTTCATAAATCTGCTAGGCAAGATGGTTTTTCCTTGAAGCACATTCATACTACCATGAGCAAAGCAAACTTAGTGTGTATTTTCTGCAGGGATAGAAACATACACACCTGGCCTCTAAGAGAACGTTAGAGTAGGATCCTGTGATAATTCTCTAGTCCCTGGAAAGCCACAAGATGGAAGGATGTAGGCAGCTGAGAGACTGTGTATTGGATGCCCTCACCTAACTGTGTGTGTGTGTGCGTGCGCGCATATGCGTGCACATGTGTGCACACACCAAATGTGTTAGTTAAGGAGGAAGGCATAATAACATATATAAGAAGAAAGTAAAGAGTATCTCTGTTCTTAAAAAGATACTAGTCTAAGTAAAATTTCTCATGAAGTATCAGTGCAATGTGAGTGACAACATGCTGCGCAAGGGGAACTTGCAATTCATGAAACTGGCCTGTACACCATTAGCAAGGCCTGAAGAATGGAATCTACCTCTTGTATTCTTCCTCTTGAGGAACAAAGCAGCAAAGGCCCACTGGGCCTGGATATCCACTTAAGAGATGTGTTGGCAGGAGTGCTGGCTTATTGCTCTATGGGGTGGTTGGGCTCTTCTTTCTGTAATTTTATACACAGTAACTATGATGCGTCTATGGCTACAGTAGACAAGGCTTTGAAGTCAAACCTGAAACTGAAGGCTATTTCTGCTATTTTCTGGTTGTGTGAGCTTAAATCTGTTGACCCTCTTTCCACATCTACAAGATCTACAAGATATGGAAAATAAAATCAACCATTTACAATTTTTGGGAAAATATACATAATATAACAGCATAATATACCATAATAATAATGACTATGAAAAAGTCCTTGTTACTTAAGTTCGTTATAATTTAACAGATGGTTATAAGCAACAAATAAAGCATTAAAAAGAAAAAGAGAAAAAGGAGCAAAGCATGCCTTCTTCATGTCTTCCAGGAAAATAAGACAATAATTTCAAATAATTTTTATTGTATAGGTCTATTCTATGTCACTTTTATTATTTGCTTCCATTCATTTTATGGATTCCAGAAATCTTGCTATCATTCTAAGGTATCCTGTTTTTTTATGCTGAAATGATAAGTATTGTATCTTCAATCTAAACTTTAGAAATGTTGATCTAAAATTAATAACTAATTCTCTTCAAAACCAAAAAGAGGGTCACACACAAGTGAACCGCTTTAAAATTCTTACTGTAGATTCATAAAAGATTATTTAGTGATTCTAAACATATTTTTCCTGAAAACAGTTTATTTTGGAGAAAAAGATTATCTTTCTGAGGGACTAAAGAAAAAATTCTGATCCTCTAGAAATTTAGAGCAAATCCTGAAACTAAGAGATTTCTTGCTGACAAATATAAAAATAGTGAAATTTCACCATGTCAAATTGTGAATGCTTAGACGATAGTCTGTGAATACACATACAATTAATTTGTGACTTACACTTACCATATCACTTGAAGTACTGTTTTCAAAGAAACAACTATTTTTTAAAAAAATTGTACTGTTTTGCTAATTGAAAGAGAACAGCTTATGACAAAGAAAGAGTAGTCATCCTTCCAAATGCCAGTTTTCTTGAGGAACTTGTCTAATGTCTTTTCTCTCTGATTCGTAAATATTTCTCTTGACAGCTTCAATCTCTTTAATCCAGATCCTTATCTTCTATGCATTTATTCACTCTCTCCCTCATCCACCCTGTCTTCAGTGAGTGATGGTACAGGTTGTTAGAGGAACCAACTCAAGAGGATGATTCCTCAGTCTTTCATGTTATGTTATTCTTCTGCCATGACTAAGCTAAGAGACTTAACTTTATGACATGGTGACCACAAAACATTTATCTGGAAATGTCATTTCACAGCAGACACAGCCTCATCATCCTAGAATTCAGGGGCCAGAACTGCTAGAGCTCATCTCTAATAACAAGACAAGGAGTGTAGACCTATTGTATTGACAGTCCTTGGGGGCCCTCTCTACTGTGGGGGCCCCCATGTACTGTGGCTACGTCTTATTCTTACCCTGACTCGGTGTGAGGCTCATGTATTCCTCAACCAGTCTGTACTCTGGCTGTTGGGAAAGGTATATTTAACTGAAATATTCCAAGGAAAGACTCATTTATAGGCTGCTTCTTAGTCCCTGCTCTTCAGGAGAAAACACCCTCAGCTCTGTGTCTGCATTTAGGAATGTAACTTGAGAGCAGCCTGTCTCTGGATCTTCCCTTGTTTGGTTGTTTTGAAAGGCCACTGTAAAGCTCAAAGGTGACAGCTTAACCTGCTTTGCTCAGTGTTTTTTTTTTTTTTTGTATTGTTATTAAAATAACAAATGACTGTGCACAAAGCTGACCTCCTTAAACAAGGGCAAAACTACTAAGTCACAGTGGGTATAGCCCTGTCTGAGGTGGGTGGGGGAGGAAGTAGCTAGACTACAGAAAGAGTAAAACCAGACATTGGAGGGGGGAGGGATGGTGAAGTGGGGTGGGGAGATTTCCCATTGTGTTTGGCACTATGCCCAGTACATCTTCAAATTTCCAAGTTCTGCTTTAAAATAAAGATTGGGAGCTCCTTGAATAAAGTTTAATTTCTGTTTTGATATGATCCCAAGTTTTATAAACCAAGTTTTTAATGCTCATCGTATAGCTAGCTCCTTTATTCTTAGTATGAACTGTATATTCCTTCGAAAACAAAAACAAACCCATAAATGGTTACTTTAAAAGATTCAATGGATTTATAGAACTCAATATTTTCATATATTGAGGTTAAATGAATTGGAAAATTACGAATCACTTTCAATAAAGTACACAAAGATACAAAGGCAGAGAATAAGAAATCACAAGAGTTTTGGTCACATGCACTGCAGTGCTCAGGATTGGGGTGGATAAAAAAGCAAAAAGGTGGACAGATGGACCCCTGTTTTGTAACTTGAGGGTAAAGCAAAATAGAAAAAAGAAGTAATCTGAAGGAAAGGTAGATTAAGGGAGGCCTTTTGCAATATTTGATTTAGTTGCTTTTCTTTTCTTTTTTTGAATAAGGCTGAGTTATGAAAGACTTAAGCTGAAGGAAGAAAACACTGGTGAGAGAGGGTCTAAAGGTTTAAGAGCAGTCGTTACCACTGGTGTGGCAAGAGCTTAAGGAAGCCAAAGAGAATGGTGTCTGGAGGATGTGGGGCAGGGAATGGCCCAGAGTTAATCTTGCGAATAGAAGGGAAGGGGTTCAGTGTGACAGTAGATTCAATTAGTTTCAGAGATATCAAGGAATGGGAAACTTTTTAAAGGCTATCTATTTGAGGGTGAGGAAGGGAGAGTGCGGCAGAAGACTTAAGGAGCAATGGCATCTGGGAATTTCATGGCAGCGAAGGCCGTTAAAGTCAGAAACTATAGTAAGTTACTGATAGAATTGACCAAAATGGTAGCAAGAGCCATCTCATTGACAGGGATCTCAGACTGTATTTCAATTTCTCATCACTCATCTTCATTCACTGACCCTCTCTGGATTCAAGCCCTGGCTTGACCTGATCTTTCAGCTGTAACTTGTCTGAGTATTAGTATTAATAGTAACACCTTGACAACCCCAAACTCCAGTCTGGGTGCATAAGCCCACTTAAGATTTTTAGTAAGTTTCTTAAATTCTCCAAGAGTAAATTTTCTCATTCCTTATGTTGTGATGACACATGCCTAGAAAGTTATTAACTTCAATAATTAAACAAAATAATACTCACAAAGGGATTTAAACCAAGCCTCCCATTCCAGGCTTCTCTGCCTTTATTCATGGGCTTAAATAAAGGCTTTCAATTGGCTCTGGCTAAGTTGGGAGTAGAAACAGAAAGAGAATTTCTTTCACAGTCGTACAATTGCCAACTGTGCAATAGGTCTATTTGGGATGTTGCTTTAATGCTTTCTGTTGTTAGAAAATATATTTTTTAATTTCTTAAGCTCAGATGAATTATATAGCTCTGCTCTACTCATTCCATACAATAACAGATTTTTATGAAGTCATAACCTCTCACATTCAAATAATCACTATTTATTACTGGTTCTATTGTTTTCTTGTCGTGTAAGTTTATAATAAACAAATTTGCTAATAGTTGTTTCCTGTTCATTAACATTATCCAGAAAGAGATCTTGGTTGTCAGATAGTGTCAGCATATGAAGTATTAGGAAGCCAGACGTACTCTCTGTTCTGTCGACTTATCCTGTGCATAGAACAAACTGTAGCATATTATGGATACCCAGAGCAAAATTCTTTCATGTATGGCTCCTGTTTAACAATTAATATACTTTTGAAGCATGATAAATAATAATGATTATTATTAATAATGATTTCCTCATTAATTTGATTAATGAGGATTTCCTCACTAATAATGATTTCCGTTTTTAGATTATATGGTAAAAAGCAAACAAGTAAAAAAAAAAAAAAGAAGGATATGAATTAGCAATAGGGTTCATGGGCCAATTTAATGCCTACGTCAAATAAAACTACCATGTGAAATAAACCTCATCCCAAATGATCAGTTTGTCTATGTGAGGTTTTCCCTATAATTTTAGGGTTTGATACTGCCTTTACTTTACTGCAAACCACCTGTTTGGCTCTCCTAAGTAACTGGTAGCTGGTTCTATTGTTTTCTCCTCCTGAGCTATTGTATGTTCATGTTTTATTTCTTACTGTAAGACTTTGGGGGTGCTATCTGAGAGGGGTTTTAATTTTGAATCTGTTTCATCTCAAAAACAAAATGTTTAATTATGCAAGATAATGTCTTCTTCAGGAATTCAGGCAGATTGACAGTGGACACATTGTCCAAGCACATCACCCCTCTATTTCTCACCTTGATCTGTTTGCTTTTAAGCAGCAGTGTTGGTCTGAACTCATGGAAAGAGCAGGGGTCTGTGATATTAAAATATCTGTACTCTCATTCCAGACATGGTATTTAACCTCTCTGAGCTTCATTTTTATCCTCTGTGGCAGTGAGGACATTTGACTCAAACATCTCTTTCAGCTTTAAAAGAGTCTTAGGATTCTAATTTTACTTTAATCTCTTAGGATCCATATGATGCTGACTGAGAGGTCAGAGATGATGTCACCTACTTCTCCCTTAGATCTGCATTTTCCTAAATACTGCACCCCGTGTACCTACAAAGAGAAAACAGTTCCCTCTCTCTTGAATTTATACTGGTTGAGCCTTGCTGGCATTACTGAAGAGGCTTCTGCTCTGTGTCAAATGGTTTTCTTTGTCACTGTCTCTATTCTTCCCACCCCCAGTATCCTGGTACATACATCTCAGCTCCCTCTGTGACCCTTCGTCCATGTACACTTTTAAATTAGATTCAAATTGCTATCTGTGTCTTCATTTCACTCTCAATATTGAAAACATATAAACATGAACTAATTCTCTCAATCTAGCTCCATATTTACCTACTGACTCATCAAAAAGTGACTTTATCACCAGAGCAAGAGACCATATAAGAGAGAAGGAAAGTAATTTACTTGGCCAGTTCATTTATGTATTCTCACAAATGTCATAGCAAAGGTTTGTCCTTGGGATAAGGGTATTTTCTCACCCAGTCTGGTCTCTCTGTCTGTTTGATTCCTCAATTAACTGACACCTCTGTGCCCGTGATTTCATCGTGGACTAACTTCGTGGACAAACTAGGAATAGTTATCCAATGACTTGCACGTTTCTTTTACAGCATGAATGTAATTGCTGCCTGAGTAGCACTGCAAGGAGGGTGGGAAATGAAAGAAAGGCTCTTGGACAGAGTGATTTTAAGACACGCAACAATTTGCAAAGGGTAAGGAAAGGTATTCTGAAAATTTCTATTGGAAGCTTGAACTCTAACAAAATTCTGAAGATTAGACAAGAATAAATTGGCTCTTGTTCAGTATTATGTTTCATGTTATAGAGCAGAATTCAGTGCTAAGGATATCTTCATTAAATCTAAAATAAAAATGGTGTGGTTTTATAATTTTAAAAATACATGAGATTTATTCCTATGTTTTTGCAGTGCTTACAAACTTCCCTCTGCCTTTGGACATTAAAAAGTACTGTGAATTCCTTTTTTCTGATTTTCAAATTAGAACATTAGAGAAATAAACCAAACAAAAAAAGATTTTGGATCATTCATACCTGACCCACGAGAGGTATTCACTTTATTTGACCATTCACAGATAATTTTCTTCCAGCTAACTTGAGGGGAAAAATCAGCGAGTGGTATTGATTTGTTTTCTGTTGTCAAAGACCATATAGCATGGTTGGAAGCACCTGTGAAATTTTGCTACTGTTGAAAACATATCTTCCTACACACATGCATGAGCAAGGCTGCAATACACTCACCCACATACACATATAATATTTAAAAGTTTCAGATTATATTATATATGTCAATGTATTATCACATTATTTAGGATACTTTTAAAAACTGCATATTCAAAATATTTAATCTATTTGCTTTAATCACATACATCCTGAAAAATAACCTAATGATTATGACAATTATTTGAGTAAAAATAATAGTGCTAAATGTGTTTATTCATTGGAAAGGAGTAGAAGGCACTTTGAAAAGTAAATATTGTATGACTTAATAAATACCTCTGTATCAAAAAAGGAATTGGTGTGGCTTATGTAGTGTGGCCTAGCCAGTAAATGTGAGGTGGAAATATTTTTAAGACAAAGATATAATTTTGATGATTATATTACAGTGCAAGAGCAACTCAAAAATAACTTCATATGGAATAACCACTAAATGTCAGTTAGCATGGATACAAAATACATTACTGAATCACCATTGATGTTTGAGCTCTGACACTTTTGACCATAAAAATGACACATTTACTTTTGCTTTAGATCATCCCCTCATTCTCCCCAAAGTCTGTCACTTTGTGATGTGGAGGTCAGAAGGGGTTGGAGCATGGGAGCAGGTACACTCAGAAAGCCAGAGAGAGCACTGGGAATAGCAAGCTCTTGATTTTACCTTTCACAGTTAGTATTCTGCATTTATGTGGCATTGCAATAATCACGCATAAGCCAACAACCTTTAAGCAAAACGCCCTCATTTTTTTTTTTTAGTATTGTATATATGAGCTAATTGACTGGATTTTTTAAAAAACTTTTCAGTTGATAGCTATGACCTCTATGTGGACTGAATTTATGAGTGTTTCTTTTGAAAACAAAACAAAAAAAAAACAGGTATGGAAAGCATTTGAGATGCGTGTTTTCTACTATCTTACTTATCCCTGTTGCTTTGGGGTTGGATTTCCTTGATCATAGAATTTTGGACTGAATTCCAAGGCCAATATATTTGAAAGCTTTTCTTTACTGATGAAATAAGCTCAAAACCATGCACTTATCCCCATTCCCATCTTCTTCCTTACATAGGCTTATTTTAGTGATAAGCAGAAACCCATTGGTCTAGAATTGGTGGCTTTCTCATCAGTGGCTGTCTCTGGCATGTCTCTGTATGTCTGCCAAGGGGCTGAGAGCTCACTTTCAAGGGAGTTTGTGCACAGGCTCTACCTTACAGCTCCCCCACAGTCCCCAGGGTGCTAGCACTGAGAAGAACTAACAGTTTTTGAATATCTAAAAGGAATTGGCCCAATTCAATTTTTTTCCTTGCTTTTATAGATAAGAAAACTAAAGCGCATTGGGTGAGTATTTTTCCCATTGCCAGCTAATTAGTGGAGTGATGATGCTCAGACTTGAAGTCAAAGAGGACTCAGAGCAAAGCTTTTGCTCCTGATCGTGCAAACATCTCACTTGTTGAAGCAGGAATATGTGTGTCTGCTCTCTCACCCTCTCTTTCTGTGTGTGCGTGTGTGTGTGTGTGTGCGCGTGCATGTGAATGTACAGTTGTAACTTCTGTAAATAAAAACACCACCCAGTGAACTGGGCTTACTGTAAGCTCATCAATATTTGTCATGACTGTATGACTATGACAGTTAATTTTATGTTTCAATTTAGTTATGACATAGTTCTTAGTTATTTAATCAGGAATTGAGGTGATGCCATGAAGATATTTTGTAGATGTCGTTAACATCTACAAATTGTTGAATTTAAGTAAATGAGATTGCTCTCAATAATACGGGTCTTTATCCTTCATTTGAAGCCTTAAGAGTAAAAACTAAGATCTCTTTCAGAAGAAATTGCACTCCAAGACTGCAGCATTAATTCCTGACTGAGTTTCTAGCCTGCTGGCCTGCCCCAAATATTTCAGATCACCAGTGCCCTAAAGATTTAAGACTTGCCAGTTCCCAAAATCGCATGATTCAATTCCTTAAAATGAATCTCTTTAGATAGACAGAAATATAAAGTTGATCCTTGTTATTGATGGTAGTTAGTTCCATAAAATCAACAAGAGCACTGAATTAGTGAATACTGAACCATTATTCTTAGAGGAAATATAGGATTACATTCAGAAAATTTTGAAAATTCAAAAATATTAAAATAATTTAGCAAAGTTTAACACATTAAGCCATGTCTTAAGGTAGAGTGTTGTGGACCCTCTTCCTGACAAATTGAATGAACTTGATCTGGAATAGCAAGTGTGTCTTAAAAAATGATTTGTCTCTTGTCTTTGGTTGGTCTCTTCAAGCTGAAGTAATTAGAAATGTCCTAATATGACAATCTAGATGAATTGTATTTCTTTCATAGTAGTATCTGATTTTCTGTTTGACTTGGACATATCTACCTTTCCAAAGGATTACTATGACTTCATAACAACTTAATGTTGTGTCTATAAAATGTATTAATGTATTCATTTAACAATGTATTGAGCACTTACTATACACCTGGCTTTGGGTGCTAGAGATAAACTCTTGATCCAGACCCTGCACTCATGTTGCTAAAAACCTGGTAGGAAAAAGAAAGAAAAAAGTGTGAAAAACAGTAAAAATAATTACAACTTGCCCATAAACAGGAAAATGGGACATGTTAGTCTTTATAAGGATAGAGCCTGCACTGGAATCATTGGGAGAAAATTCTACTGTTGCTCGAGTTAGAAACTAAAACCTGAAATACATGCATCTGTTCTTCAAAGACAAAGGTTTACTTCTCCAGAACGTGGAAGACTGACATCTCACATAGGCCTGGAATAGAATGCCATGTATTGAAAGAGAAGTGATTCTGAGAAACACAGCCTAAGGAAACAGCTACAGCCTAAAAGAGTGTGATAATAGTAGATATTATAACCCTAACTCTAAGAAATGGGAATTGGCAACAATAGATTGTCCTCCATGATATGGAGTGTGTTTGCTGAGTTCACTCACACAGAATCATTGAAAATTGATTATGCATATAATTCTATTAGGTAGACATGGCAGAGAAAGGATTTTAATCAGAGAAAGAAAACCAGAGATGGTTGTTAATCTGTGTAAATATCTATGAAAAAGTGCATCTCCCTCCTCACCTCCAGATGGTAGCTAAGAAAGTTAACTCAACCCTGGCAACATTCTGAATATTACAGAACCAATCTCAAAATTAGTCATAAAAATTAAATATGTGCAAAGCTATAGTAATCAAGACAGTGTGGTATTGGCAAAATAATAGACAAATAGATCAATGGAACAGAATAGACCAGAACTAGACCCACATAAATAGTCAGCTTATCTTTGACAAAGGAGAAAAGGCAACACAATGGAGCAAATATAGTTTTTGCAACAACTGGTGCTATTGTTGCGGGACATCCACATGCTAAAAGCAAAACAAAACAAAACAAAAAAACAGAAAACTCTAGACACAGGCTTTATACCATTCACAAAAATTAACTTGAAATGGATCATAGATCTAAATATAAAATGCAAAACTATAAAACTTCTAGAAAGTAACATAGAAGAAAAACCTACATAATTTTGGGTATGGTGATGACTTTTTAGATACAATGCCAAAGGCATGATCTATGAAAGAAATAATGAATAGGCTGAACTTCATTAAAATTAAAAACTACTTTGTGAAAGACAATATTGAAAGAATTAAAAGACAAGCCACAGACTGAGAGGCACATCTGATAAAGGACAGTTATCCCAAATATACAAGGACCCCCTAAAACTCAACAATAAGTAAACAAACAACCTTATTAACTAATGGGCCAAAGATCTTAAAAGATATCTCATCAAAAAAGATGTACAGATATCAGATTAGCATATGGAAAGATGCTCCATATCATATGTCATATGCAAATTAGAGCAACAATGAGACACCATTACACACCTATTAGAATGGCCATAATCCAGAACACTGGAAACCCCAAGTGTAGGGGAAGATGTGGAGCAACAGTAACTCTCATTCATTTCTGATGGGCATAAATAATGATATAACCACTTTGGAAGATATCTTGGCAGTTTCTTATAAAACCAAATGTGCTCTTACCATGTGATCAAGCAAAGGATATAGGCTTCTGGGTATTTACCCAAAGAAGTTGAAAATATGACCAGACAAAAACCCGAACATGGATATTTATAGCGGCTTTATTCATAATTGTCAAAACTTGGAAGCAACCACGAAGTCTCTTAGTAGGTGAATGAATAAGGAAATTGTAATACATCCAGACAATGCAGTATTATTCCGTGTTACAAGGAAATGAGCTATCAAGCCATGAAAAGACATGAAGAAACTTTAAATGCATACTGTTAAGTGAAAAGACAATATGAAAAGACTAATACTGTATGAATCCAACTATATGAAATCCTGGAAAAGGCAAAACTGTGGGGACAGTAAAAGAACAGTGATTGACAGGGATTGCTAGGGGTGGTGGTGTTGAATAGGTGGATCTTAGAAGACTTTAAGGGTAGTGAACAAAATACCCTGTAACACTACTGATGGACATATATCATTATACATTTGTCCAAGCTCATAGAATATACAGTACTGCAATTGAACACTAATATAAACTATGGACTTTGGGTGATAATGATGTGTCAACATAAACCCATTAATTGTAATATGTACATCACTCTGGTGGGGGATGTAAAGTATTGGAGGAAGATAATGGGAGAGATTATGCATATCTGGGGGTAGGAAGTATATGAGAAGCCTCTGTACCTTTTTCTTAATATTGCTCTGAATCTAAAACTTCTCTAAAAATATAAAGTCTTCAGAAAATAAATGTGATCATGGTGATGTTAGAGAGTAGTCTGAGCGAATGTAAAGAGGCAGAAACTGCAGTGCATGTAAGTTCATTGGTGCTGGAAAAGCACAACTTTGGGAGAGATGAAGGGAGGTGTCTGAGAGTCAGAAAGGAGTTAAAGGAAAGGAGTTAAAGGAAGCTTACCTGTTCTACTTATTAAACTCACTTCATGCTATAGTGGATGGGGGTCTGATGAGGGTTCTAAAAAAGGAAGTCCTATGAATAAATTTGTATTTTAAGTAGGATTCTGAGATAGTTGTGAAGGGGATGAATTTTAAGGAACAAAACCGGGAGCAGGAAGACTATTACCTAAGTCATGGCCATGATCCATGGGGCAATGATCAAAAAAGGGACCTTGGGCAGAACTAAATGATAGGGACAGAAAAGACATGCTAGGTTTCAAAATATCTAAATGAATGCAGGAGAAGAGGGAGGAGGAGGGATCAAAGATGACATACACATTTCTGCCATTAGGGTGAACTCTAAAAAGCAGAAGGACTTGAACTCCTTACAAGAGGCTAATGAGACCACAGTGGATATCACTGATGCACATCTTTAACAATGAGCTTGCAAGGCAAGATAGATTTTATTCTCATTAAGTGAACTGCTTCTCAATTAAGCATCTGGATTTGCATAGGTTTGGGTTTACCATGTATCATACTGGAATAGAAAGAACCCTGAGAACCTGATGACCTAAATTTCAGTCCTACTTCAGTCATTAATCATTGTGTGACCTTGAGTTAGTTACTTAAATAGTTTAACTTTCATCCCTTTAAATATTAAATAAAAACAAGGAAAATCTATTAGATGGAAGAAGATATATAAAGGCGATATCCAAGAAGTAAAAAGCATAAAAACTAAAAATATTTACCTTAGCACAGATTTTCCCCCTAACATGTATAGAAATATATTATCAAATGTGGAGTTGATAAAGCATTGTGTTCAAGAGAATGAGGTCTAAAATCCAACTAATGAGAACAGATCCTGTCTCTGTCACTTCCTAACTGTGTGACTTCTAACAAGTTATAAAACCTCTCCATGCCTTAATTTCCTCTTTTATAAAATGGGAAAATTAATGGTACCAACCTTATAGGTTTGGTGGGAAGACTATATAAGATATTTTCTTAAACTCAATATGCACTGAGAAAATATTAATTATTATGAATACATAAATGTATATAAAATACATGTATACATATAGGCATGTTTAGTAGGCTGAATTATATAAAATTGCCTATATTCAACCATTTTGACTTACACAAATGGCAATGTCCTATAATTAGATCATAAATATTTACATATAGTGATCTTCTTATCTTTTTTTGCTAATCTTCTTAGGCAAATATTGGCTTTAAGACAGAGTTGAATTTCTTGTCCACTAAATTACTATTAGTCTATTCTATTTGCTAACAATGATGAGAGAAGCAATAAAGAGAACAGACTGAGCCCAACAGTACTATTGGATCACAACTCAGAGCTGTATAAACTCCAACAAATAACTCAACCCCTCTAACCCTCAGTTACCTCCTCTCTACAATGGAAAAATGATAAAATTGTTATAAGTATTAAATTAGACGATGTATGCAGAATGCATACCTTCTAGATCAGCAGATAATGAGCTCTCAAAAATGTTAGCTATCAGTACACAAATCTTTAATTATCCACCTAAATTCCATTGTATACTGATGACATTATATTTCCTGTCTTGCAACTTCTTTCCCTTTCCCTCCCTTTCACTCCTCTTCTTTTCCTTCCCTTTTCCTGAACTTCCTTCTCTTTCCTTTTTCTTTCCTTTTCTTTCCCTTTCCTTTAATTTCCCTTTTAATGAGGAACCACTGTGATTGACTACATCTGAATCATTCTGGATCTATGTATTTATAAAAAGAAGTTTCCTGGACAATAATATATTGTTGTATGGTTATTACTATTATTATTTTTGCTTTTTGGGAGGATGAAATACTTGCAAATTTATTTTTGTATATATGACTTATATACACAATATTTCATCTCATCTTAGAAAGGGAAAATATTAATATAATGCCAATTTTTGTACCTTACCTATTTGCTTGCAGAAGTGTGTAATAAGAAAATTTGAAACTGTTGTGATCAATAAAGAATGTTACATACAATCCCTGAAAGAGAGAAGGTCTCAATTGAAGACTATTTAAGTGGCCCCAGAGAGGGCAATTTGGTTATGACTAGAAAAAGAGGGATGCAAATTTAAAAAGCATCCAAGGACTAATCTCCTGGAAATAGTCCTTGGTAGCTCTAATTGATACATCCTTGCCTGTGCACAGTTTACCCATTTGCCATTTGCCCTTCCCCAGTCCGTTACCACAACTGTGGTCAGTGTGAAGTGCAGTGGCAAATAAGCTACACTGAGGGTCTCTATCTTCAGCTGCTAGGGCCATGTTAATTAAGCATCGGGTGTGTAATAAATGATGATAAGTTAATCTGATTGGCAAGGGTGAGTCCCTGATTCCAGAACATGTGGATGTGGGGCACTAGGAGTAAGCCACCAGAGCAGTCTCCTACAGGTAGAGAAAGAAGGATAGTGACAGGGGCAGGGATGTGTCACAGCAAGAGAGGGCACCTCTGAATGGTTGTCTGAAGCAAAAGAAAGAAGTTCTGAGTGCAGGCTACAGCTATTTCAACACAGGCCCTCTGCTGACACTGAGGAGCAGGGTCAGAGGACAGGCAATAGGAGCCTGGACTTTAGGGAAAGGAGAAAGGGAGAAAGAAGGAGAAGAAAAAGAAAGAGAAATAAAAAAGGATACCTGGAGGCAGAATGAAACTCTATCAAGGATATTAAAAGCACATTTTCTCAAGGAAAAGACCAAACAAGTTTCTGTTTGGTTTGTTCTGGTTTTGCCAATTTGTTTCAGTTTTACCCAATACAAAGATGTAAGATATTTTGCATAAGATTGCAGGTAGAATTTAATAAGTGAATAAGTACATGCATGTACTAATAAATAAATTGAGTCCAGTGAAAGATGGGTGTATTTCATACACAATCAGAATAATTTTGAACAAACGTAAAACTTCCGCTCAACCTAGAACTGGAAATGGTCCCAATAGACAAGGGAAGCCGGGTACATTACATATTATGCAGGTGTTCCTGATGGAGCATGCTGAAGAATGGGCCTGCCCCAAGGGTGGAGGGAAGCATTATTTGACATTTCCTTAGCTCCTTGTAAAAGACATTCAGACCAAATTTTTAATAAGACAAATATTGTCAAAATTATGATCAGACAAATTATGGAAAGACAAAAATGGCTGATCCTAATTGACCGAATATGTCCTAATAGATGAACGAAAGATGTAAGAACATAGGAGGCCTATGTCTTGCAAGCAGTTGAGTGGCTTATAATAAATTTAACTGTCCTATCATCTAAACCTTGCAGAATCCATATATATAATCTGCTTTCCTTCGCTCTTAGCTAAGCTTGGAGCTTAAAATCTATTGGTAAGGAGATTGAGCCTGCAAGCACATTGCTTCCTTTGTTTTTAAAGAATGAATTAAGGATAGGAAAGTATCCATATAAATAACTATATCTTTGAGGAAAAAATGGAGTATCTAGAGAATTAAAAAGAGTAGGATGATTAATTCTTATTATTTAAAAATCTGACAAAATAAGGAAATGCTTTGGTGCTCCACAGTCATGGGTTCAACTTCAAAGACAGTGATGGGGTGCTTTCAGGGCCTGCTGAAAAGAGTGAACCCCTCCTTTTCATTCACTGCCCAAATGTGAGTCATGTATCAGCTGATTTGATCTTCATCTATTTCTAGAATGATAGAAAAATGGGTCGCTTGATGTGGTTATTGAAAATCCATCCATTTATATCAAAAAGAACAATGAAGAGCTGTCATTATCCTCAAGATCTCCCTCCCCTCTGTTTCTTAACTTTGTAAGCAATTGAAAAGCTATTAGGAGATTTTTATTTGCCTCACTCACTGGTTAAAAAATTACCCCAATGTGAAAGCCAATCTTTGCCAAATAAATATGGAAAATACTAATGTTATCATACATACCATTAATCCAAAGAGGTCAGCACAGCAGTTGAGTTCCAGGTAACTCATAAATATCTTAATATCAGCCCTCTGCAGTGAAATACTACATAGGGAACTTAAGGAAATTCTCAAATTACAGAATCTCCTAAGTATAAGACAAAGAGATTTAAGGTACACTGGAACTGACTCTAAAGTGCTAATCTAGGTCTTTTCTTGTAAATAGTCTTGTAAGACTGATATGTAATCCTGCCTTATACTGATATAAATTCCATTGGTTTCTTCAGTGTCATTACTCAGGATGCTGCAGATATTAGAGGTGGCTTTTAAACTTTAGCAATCTCTAAAATGCTAGTAGCTATTCAAAAATAATATGATTGAAATGCATATGTGCTTATATCTGTAGAGTTCACTTCAATGCTGTGTGTTGCAACTTTGACATCAGGGTTTCCAAAACCTTACCATGATGCTAGACCAGCAATTGAAATGTTTGTTCTATAGCACATTAACTAATTCCATGAATTTTTAAAAGATGGTCTATAGAGTAAAACCATTCTACTGCCAAATAAGTTTAGGAAAAAGCTTACCCTTAATTCTTCTTTTGGTGAGTCACAATGTACACTGATGTGTTCAAGATGGTTCAATAAAGCAACCATTTTAACTTAAATTATTTCATTATTTCTCAAAATTATTTGAACAGAGAACATTTCTTCTTAAAGGATATGTATGAACATCTTATAGAAAAAAATACACCATGGAACATAGTTTGGGAACATTTTGATAAATAAATCAAAATATTAATTTGGCATGTGAATTGAAATAATTGAAGTTTCCTAGACATTCCAATAGTCTTTGTACCAACTTGCATTTGTATATACTGTTTCTTCTCCCCGGAATTATAGTCTGTCATTAGCAACTTACCCACTGCTCTGCCTCATACCTAGATTGGATAAGACCTTTCAAGTGACAACTTAAAAGTAATTTCTGTGGAAAGCCTTTTCTGATAACCTCAAGACTGCATTGTGTGCCCACCTCTGATCTTTTCTAAAACCATGCACTAGCTTTTTATTAGCATTTACAATTCTTTCACGTCTTTATTTAGTTGAAAAAATTGTGTCTTAGTCGCTGTTATAAAGCCAGTGCCTATTATAAGACTTTGTGTTTGGGAAATAACAAACAAATACTTGGTAAATAGATGAGTGGGAAGATCAGGGGAAAATGGTTCAGGGAAGGATATCCTCACAGAGAGAAGTTTAGAGAATCAGGGGAAACCACTGCCTTCCTGTACCACTAGAAATCTATCCCAGAGAGAATGCAGATCATGCAGCCAATAACATGATGGAATTGGTTGTAGCGGACATTAAACTCTTCATCATGTGGGTAAGAAAGCCCTTGGGATAATTTATTCACAAGTTGCTTACTAATCTGCTTTAGAGGGAAGCCATGTGGAGAGCTTCTCTTGGATTCCAAAGCAAACAGATGTTCTCTCTCCCACAATGGTGCCAAGCCACTAGCATTTTTTTTTCTTCTAAAATCCAATAGTAGTACACATAGTACAATAGGAATTTTATATATTTTTATGGAAAAACAACTACATCATATACATAGTCAATAGACTGCAACATTTCCAGAAAAAAGAAAAGCTTGAAGAATGGAATTAAGGCAATGACTGTCCTTGAGGAAAAGCAAATGTCACTAGTGCACTAGTTAGAGAATTGGGGGCATTTTTCCAGGAAGCAAGTTGATTCAGGATTGGTGGTGAGTTCCAGCTCTGCAACAGGGAATACGAATTTCTCTCTTCAAATAAGCTAAAATCTGGCCTGAATAGAATTTGCTCTGAGTAAAAGCAAAATCGAAGGCTCACCCATAAACCTCTTCTATTGTCACTAATGTTCAGTACCTCAAAATTTCAGACCCGATACACAGGAATAGACTCCTAAGTAGTTTTTCAGCTTTTCTTTTTCCACTCCATTTTGTCCTGCAAATAACAAACCTGATGCAGAGTTTAAGATCCCAGGCTGTGCCCAGTTCACACACCTGCTCTGTTGTGTGCTACTTGAGTTACTTGTGCAAGCTCCTTCGCCACTTTATTTCTCAGTTTACATATCTGGAAAATGGGGATAATAATATTAACTACATCATAGAGTATTATCATGATTCAATTAGCTATCAAATGTCTAACACTTATAATAAACACTAGGTATTAGTTATTATTAATTTTGTTAATATGAAAATGTTAATATTTTATCACCATAAAACAGTAATGTCCCCAACTCCATATCCTATTCACAATTTCCTAAGATCATTCCACATGTAAATCCCTAAACTCAGAAGTCTTCTATTTCATATGATACTTTATATGACACTCTTTCTTGAGATTTACTTTAAAATTCATCCTGCAGATCTCCTAAATATAACTTAATTATGCTTAGCCCTTAGCCCAACATTCAGTTTTTGTACACATGGTTCACTTTTCATAATATGCCCTTTCATTTTTCTAACTAGCCAATTTCTACCCATTCTTCAAGATCTAGTTCTAATGTACCTTAATGGGGAAGATCACTCTCCTATCCCTGTAATCATAACACTTTATTTTTCAAGTCACACAACACTTAGCATTGTGTCACACATGGGCATTGACATGTATTTCACATAGACATATCTTAATACATTCTTCTTGAAAATATGAACAAAAACCCACTACCCTGAGAGTATTGGAATTACCTTGATGGATATACAGTATGATTGGACAAGGTGATAAACTTCCCTACTCTATTTTCTTATTTCCACTACTTGGCTCTTTTATTATGGGCACTAATCTTTAAAGCTTTGTTCCAAACAGCACACCAACTTGCAAAAGTGAAGCCAATAGGAAGAGACAAAATGATGGGAAATATCATAGCATTCCTTAATAAAGTAGCAAATGTCTGCCCCTTGACATTAATATTATAGACCTTGTTTGAACACAGTAAAAATAATGTTTTAATATTTGAGAATGCCCATGTGATGATTTTATTGTAGAGTTTTATTTTGTCTTGCTGGGACATTACAGAAAAATTTTTCCACCCTAAAAAGTAAAATCTTAATCTCTTGCTCCCTCCCCATCTTCTGTGAAAATAATTACTAGTTAGTTCCTTTTTACTTCATTTGCTCTTTCTTTGTCCTTTTCTACTGGGGTCTGTGGTAGAGAATTCATATATTTCTCCACTTAGAAATATAATTTTATTTCAGAAAGGGGTACAAACCGCAACTAAACCTGTTTACCCTACTTTGCAGAGTAAGGGGAAGGACAGTTACTGCCATGTGGCTCAAGTGACTCCAGAACACAAATAGAAAGCAAGAAAGTGAGTTATAAGTCATTTAGGAAAATGACTTTTTCTTACAGAGTGCTGTATGTTCCACTTCTCTGATACCACATCTTACATCCTGACATCTTCCACAAGGAGTCATCTTCAATTATTACCCACTCTTATGAGCTTTAAAGTAGTCATTTTTGAAACTGCATGATTTAGAAACTAATTATAATCTGTCTTGCATTGTTCAGTCCCATATGGTAAGTTAGTAACCTGGAATTCCTCCTTGAATTGCCCCACAATTTTTAAACTTTTTTCCCCTAAGATACCATTTCTTTTATATACTACATATTAGTCACCATCTTTACATTACTACCATCACAATATTAGTTCTGAGTTCTCATCAGTTCTCACCCTCAAAGGCTACCCTGCTGGTCTCCATGGCTTCAGTCTTACCCACTCAAATTTCTCTTCTACTCTGACCTCTCAATGATCTTTCCAACTTACAAACTTAAATATATCATTCTGCTGTTGGAAATTTCTCAACACAGAATAAAATCCCAAATTGAATGGCCTAAAAGAAATTTCATGGGAAAGTTCTGCACGGTTGCCAAGCCTTGTCTCAAGTTAGTACTGTATTCTCTCACACTACACTGTTGCTTGAATAATACGCTGTAGCAACACCGAATTAGCTGCAGCTATTGTAATATGGCATATGCACTCAAGCCTGTGTGCTTTTATGCATTCTGTCTATTTGGAAAGTTTCATTGCTTAAATATTCCCTCTATGTCTTGATGAAAATGGCCTCTTCTCATGTAAAGCCTCCCTTGATCACCCCAAAGAACCTTAGATGTTCTTTCCCCTGATATACAAGACATTTTGTGTATTTCCATTGTAACAAAGTCATTGCTATGCAATGGAGTTTGCAATTCTATGTTCTCAATTAGAACTCGAAACAAGCACTGTATGTCTTCTGCTTAGCACAGTGTCTGGAACATAAAAGACATTCAATAAGTATTTGTTGGATAAACGAATATCAGATCTCCTCACCTAAAAGATGCCAACCTGAGAACAAAGACCATGATAACCCTCTCTGTGCCAAAATCAGTGTTGAGTGCTTGGTAGGACCTTAGTAAGTACCTTCTGGTAAATAGCCTAATTTATTCAGGTGACACAAACATAAGACAATCTCTAATTTTATTTCTTGTATTTGTGATGGGTTCTCACATACAAGAGATTAACAAAAACACTTGACTGCAGCTAAGGCAGAAAGTAAAAGTGACAATGTTACAAAATGTGTTATTTTCAAGAATGATGATTTAACTATTATCCATTCTTAAGACTTGAACAAATAGTGTAATACTGATCGTAAATTATTTGCTGTTCCTTTAGGCTATTACACTATTGTTATATTTTCTCTGTTGTTCTACAGTGGGATCAAATCATCCCAAGAACCGCTTGGCTCCTTAGAATGAAATGCATTGTGCCCTCCCCAACACCATCACTACCTCCCACTGTCATGATCACCACCCCCACCTGCGTCAGCAATTCAGATGCTGGTCAAAAGCACTGGCCAAATTCCAGCCGAATTCCTTCAAAGCTGAGTTACCATTTGACAGAACTATCAATCACATTAGTTTTTCTTTCGTAAGAAATTAAATCTGAGAAAATGCTAGAGGGAATAGAACCACTGGCCTGAAAAGCACAGTTCTTGGCAAGCAGCATCCTGTTGTGTCACTGACAGAAAGAGAAAGAATAAATAATGGAAGTGTCACAGGGTATTGTTTATGGAAACAAGATATATAAAAAAATATGCTATCATTCTCTAGGTTGGACGAAGCAAGGCAAAGATTCAAAGAAGGAGGACAGATGAGGCAGCCTTAAAATGAATGCAGCTACCAGGAACTTCCCTCAGCGTAGAAGATAGAAAAGACTTTTAAGAAGTAAATAAGGATTTTACTAACACATAAGGAAAAATAAATCCTTTGGTTTTGTTTTATATTTAAGTGGATTTAGCGATTCTGAAGGATGGCCTTTATTGAACTTTAGGAAAAAAACCAGGGGAAATAAAAAGGCATGCTGACATTCCCCAAACAGTTGCCTTTCTACTCCTCCAAGGCTCAGCATGCATAACGTCCAGATATCAGAATCAATCGGTGACAAGACAGTCAAACCACTTTGCCCTTTTTAGAATCGTGTAAACAACACAACAGTTTTCAAATAATTATTTCAGTTCAACCAAAGAGTTGAGGGATTTTACCACCACTGCCTAGTCCCTTTAGAAATTAACACCAAAAATACAGATGCAAGCAGTGAGTGTGAAAAAAGAAAAAGAAAAAGATCCCATAACTTGTAAGGAAGACAAGACACATTGTAATTTGTCTTTTTGTTCTAATGCAGATCTTTACTTAATTTATGAAAGAAAGATGGGAATCATAATATGCTTTTGTTATTTTAAATGAATCTATTCTCTTCCCTTTAATAAGTCCCCAACCCCTAGTCTTTTTACAACTATCCTTTTCTGTTATATTTCACTAAATTACTTCAATATGTCTTTAGTCTTTAAGTTATAAACTTAAAGTAGCCAAAGTAGTGTGGTCTAAATTATCGGATACAGTTAAGAGAGAGCTGGAATAGGGCACAGTGAAGCTAAGTTCTAGTCTAGGTTGGTGCTGTGTTACTTGAGGGCAACCATTTCATTTTATGTTTTTTATAATTTTTATTTCAAAATATTAAGGGGTACAAGTGTTCTTGTTACATGGATGAATTGTATAATACTGAAGTCAGGGCCTTTAGTATGCCTGAGAGTGCAAACACATTAGCTTTTATGGACTTTTATTCCATCATCTAGAAAATGGACAAATTGATCTAGATGATTTCTGAGATCTGAAATCCAGTTTAAATTCTAATGTTTCCAAGTTTCTTTGCTGGCAGATTTCAGGAATTGGCTTGAAAATTATTTTATTCAATGTTTACGATATTTATTTGATGCTTATTTTTGCCAGACAATGGGCTAAGAGAATGAGGAGTAATTAATTTATTTTTTCCAATTTTACCAATTATTTTTTTCAGATGTTTTGAAATTTGGAGAAGTTAAAAGGATGTTGAATTCATCCTAGCTCACTGTTTCTCAGTGAAACTGAAGGAAAAACGGTAAGTTTAGTCTTGGGGCTAAAGCAAAATTTTGAATTGCTAATAAGCTGGATGAGTCAGACAGAGTTTAACTATGTAAACTTATAAAGAGAAAAATGAAAAGAGAAATGGCCTTTTTCCTCTAAGGTATTGACGTGGAAGTTTTAGGGAGAGTAAACGTTTTTAAGAATCAAATTATGTATTGAAGGATTATATTTAACGTGGCTAGCAGAAAGTAGGTGCTTATTAAATGCAGTTGAATGATTGAAGGATTGAAGGTAAATCAAACCAGCAATTAGTTTTTGTATACCTATGTGCTCAGTTCAAAGAAGTCTAAGACATGGTCTCTGTGTACAAAAAGAATTACAACCTAATTGTAAAAGGATTAACCCAGCCACTGCCATGCCGTGTATTCATGTGAAAAGTTAAAATATGGAATTGAAACTGTTTAAGAGAATAATAGAAGACACGTAATAAGCTAAAGATGGGTAGGATTTGAATAAGTGGGGACAGGGCATATTTGTAAGGGAGTTATGAGAACAGAAAAAATGTCCTGAAGAAAGTGTGAATGAGCAGATTTAGTTGAAGAAGGGTTATATAAGGGAGTACAAAGAGATAAAGCTAGAAATATTGGCTGGAACTAGATCACAAAGGCACACTTTCTTATGGACTGAGTGTGTCCCTTCAAAATGTATATGTTAAAGCCCTAACCCCTGAGAGATGGTGTTTGGGATGGTACCTTTGAAAGGTAATTTAGGGTTAGATGAGGTCATGAGGAAAGGGACCACATGATGGCATTAGTGCCCTTATAAGGAGAGACACCGAAGAACTCTTCCCTGTGAGGCACAGAAAGAAGACAGCCTTCCACAAGCGAAGAAGAGAGCCCTCACCAGCAATTGAATTGGCCACAACATTGATCTTGGACCTCCCAGTTTCCAGAACTATGAGAAAATATATTTATGTTGTTGAAACTACCCAGTGTATGGTATTTTTTTATGGCAGCCTGAGCCCCTAATCCACGCTTCATCCCATAGGTTTTGAGACAATGATTTTAAGAAGATAAGCAGCCATAATTAAAGTAGCAGTTTGGAATATTAATGTGCTAAGTGGGTACCTGCTACTTTACAAAAAAGAAGGAGGCCCCAAACAGAAGAAAGATGGACTGGTGGCAGAAACTAGTCAGAAGGCTCTTATACTAATGATGTTTGATGATGAAACACTTGTCAGAACCAAGACATGGACGAAAGCGCTGATCAGAGGACGAGTGCAAGAACAAGTCCTGGTCAAAACTATGCATAGAACATGGCACGTGGTTTGGGGATGAGGTTTGGAATTATGCGGGAAATCTAAGGTTGGATGCTTTTAGGATCAAGGGGTAAACAAGGCACAGGGTCAAAACTGGATGAGCAGTCGGTCAAGAATTTGGAGACACAAGAAAATCAGCGTTCAAGGCAAGTAGTGGGTCAAAACAGACAGATCACCAGAAATCTGATGGATCCAAATAAAAGAAAGCAAACTTTAATCTAATGCCAGATACAAAATATGGACTCCAAAGAAAAAGAAAATTGGGGTTGGAAATTTAGGGGGTACTGTTAGGTAAATAAATGTTTTGTTCTTGAAGATATTCATGATAAGTCATCATTTGCTCTCTTTTTGAACATTTCGAGTGCTAGTAAACTATCAACTATCAAAGTAGCTCATTCTAAGTTTTTCCAGGTCTAATTATTAACAAGTTACTCTCGATTCCAGTATGAAGTTCAGCACCTCACATTTAAAAAAATTGATCCTAGGTCTGCTTCCTGCAGCTATCTGAGATATATTTAACTTCTATATAACATCCCTCAATTAATTGAAGATGACTATCCCTGCCTCTTTCCAAGCAAAATATCTCTACTTCCTTTAAACATTCCTCATATGATTTATTAATAGTTTCTATAACATGCACAGAACTGAATATAATACCTCAAGTAGACTCTGATGAGTGGAACTATTACTGCTCTTTCCCTGAGCACAATATTTTCATTAATATTCATATCATCATATAACACATTTGGTGTTAACTGGTTTACGTTAATAGTTCATGCATGCTGTAGCAAATTACAGAATTTCCTTCTTCTTAACGGTTGAATAATATATCATTTATGTATCTCACTTTTTCTTTAAGCATCCATCTGTTGATTAACACTTAGGTTGTTTCCATATCTTGGCTATTGTGATGAATAATGCTACAGTGAACTTGGGAGTGCAGATATCTCTTTGACATACTGATTTTAGTATGGATATAGACCTAGAAATGGGATGGCTGGATCATATGGTAGTTCTATGTTTAGTTTTTGGAGGGACCTCCATACTGTTTTCCATAGTGGCTATACTAATTTACATTCCCTCCAACATCATGCAAAGATTTCCTTTTCTCCATATCCTCATCAACACTTGTTGTCTTTAGTATTTTTGATAATAAGCATTCTAACAGGTATGAGATGATATTTCATTGTGGTTTTAATTTGTCTTTCCCTGATGATTACTGAAATTGACCATTTTTTCATACACCTATTGGCCATTCAAGAGGCTGTGGCCAGGGGAAGGGGAACAGGGAGATTTTGGTCAAAGATTATAAATATCCAGTTAGAAAGGAGAAATTAATTGTTAAGATCTATTGTAGAAAAAAACGGTTAAGTCTGTGAGGTGATGAATATGTTAATTAGCTTTATATAATCATTTCACAGTATATACATATATCAAAACATCACATTATATTTGTCAGAAATATATACAATAATTATTTGTCAATTAAAATTTAACTTAATTTAAAAAGATAAAGCAGTGACAATGTTCACTTTTCTTACTTGTCAAACTCCCCTGATGTAACCTAAGAGTGTGGTGTGTGTATTGGCGGGGGGTGGGAGAGAGATATATAAAGGAAATCCACACCAGAGCTAGAAAGTTATCAGTAGTTCCAGAATTTTACAGACATTCTTAAAAGATTTAAATATGTGGAATCATATTATGAAAAACAGAACATCACAGAAGATTGCTCAGAGCATAATTGCAGTTTCAGGGGAACTCTAAGCTCATAGCAGGGACACTGGAGTGGAAGGGGATAAAGGAACCGAGAGGTAGGAGGTGAGAGCCAAAAACCTAATAGAAACAGAGAAACAGAGAACAAGGATAATACAAGGAAGGGAATAATAAAAGAAAAAAAAAAGAACTTTTGTAGATCTAAATAAATTCCCAGTCTTCAAGTTGGAAGAATCAAATATGTGTTAAGAAGGGTGTATTTGCAGTTAACTTGTAAAATACCCAACTTTTCTCCATGTGAATTATTAAGCAACTGTACTTAAGTAGTCAACATTTGGACCTCGTTAAAACCAAATTTTGTTTTAATTTGTTTATTCTTCCATAATGATACTGTCAAAATCTTGTTGAATTCAACATGATACCATCCATCCCCTTCCCCATTTGCATTATTCACACATTGATAAATCACGCCCACTTTGTTATCAATGCATTGATAAAATGGTAACAGGTAAAACCTTGTAGCACTCTAATCAGGTGAGGTAACCTTTAACGTTCTTCCAAGAAGTAATTAATTAATCTTCTCTGTATAAAATTGTTCAATTGGATTTGAGCTGCACTTTACCCCTCTGCCTCCATAGTGCAGCCCACACACAGATCCTGGAAAACATTATCAATGGCTGGTTACAATCAAAATGTACAAGATCTATGGCATTCATCTATTAGTTCAGAAACCTTGATGAGGTTTTTATTGATCTATTCTTATGAATTCATGATTGTACCTAGATCATCACATCATAATTTTCAGTATGTCCCGAAGCCATCAGTCTAAACAAAGAGTTTACTTGTGAATGATACCAAACTCACCGGTATGTAAGTTTTAAATCATTTTTTTTCTGCTTTGTGACTATTGGGTCAACATTTTCATTTTTCCTGTGTTATAATACCTCTTTCATCCTATGGAATTTCTCAAGAGTTTTTGACACTGGTTACGTAAAGGCATCAATAAATCATTTTGTCCAGATTGAATTTCAACTCAATTGACAATTAAAATAATGGTTCTCATGTCCTGGTATATATCTAGTGCTACAGGAAAAAAGCAAGTTACAGAACAGGTGTTTATACTGCCAGTTGTGTAAAAAACAAAGGCAATGTTATGTAAATTCCAGAATTTGTACAGAATTGTGTACACAATGAATTACAGTGTTGCCTTTCTGGAGGGAAACTGAGAGGACAAGAGACTGGAAGACGAGGACAAGCAAAATACTGTATCACTGTCCATTCCTTTTCTATTTTGTATCATGTTAACCTACTCTTTATGCAAAGGAATTTTTAAAATTGAAAAAGAAAATTCCAGTAACTCTCAGGAGTTTGGATTTTGGGAACCAATAAAACTGAAAAATGGGAACTAACATAACTACCAACTTTTTATTTCTTCATATAAAGACATTACAACTAACTTACATCACCATCATCATTTCGTTAAAAACAAAACAAACAAGAAAAAGAATATGTGAAACCTACCAAAATAAATGAAGAAAATATTAGAATAAAAGGCCTTCTTTTAAACTAAATAGAGTTTTATAAAATAAACTCACTAAATTATTTTTATTTTTCTTATTTTGCAGAAGACAATATTCAGGACCTAGTAATTCAAATTGCTGACCCTTTTACGCTAACTTTCCTTTTTTTGAAATCAATTATTATTGTGCCTTTGTAGTTTATTGAATATTCTCCTTCACAGAAAAAATATGAAAACAAAACATTATCTGAGTTCTAGTTCCCTTTGGTACTCTACTAACAACATTATAGCATATTCTAAAGCGAAGGGTCCTAGATTTTCCTTGTGCTCATCCTATAAATAAAAGTCTTTTCTGTCACCCTCTTTGGCCTCTATTTTTTTTTTAACACATTTTAGCTCATTTGGATATATTTCCTTACAAATATTATTCCCACCATTTCAATCCTTTTTAATATTTCACTATTTTTTATTTATTTTCATCTATGTGCTTCACATCCCAATTTTTATATGTATCTTTTTAATACATGAACTTATCATAATAATGGCTTTTGCAGCCGACTGCTGAGAGGCCGATTTTAGAGGATTACGTTGTGATATCAACTCAGATGAAAGCTCTTTGGGAATTAATTTTTGTGTCCATAGGAGCTTCTTTTTTGTCTTCATTGAGATTGTTTGTAATTATAGTGTCATCATTTTATTTCTAGGCCCTTCCATTTATTTTGAGTTATTTTCTCTTTTAGGGTATGTGGACTTGAACTTTTGTGTATGCCTCTTCTGTTTTGAAATTTCTTTTGCAAAATGTAATACTTATTAAACTTAATAAGATGTACTAATCATTCTCTCTGACCATTTCTTTCTGTTTTACTTTCATCAATCAATTTGCTTTTGTCAATGAGAAGTAAATCCATAGTAGCAATTGCATTCACTACTTCCTCAACTACTGAATTATGGAATTCATAGTAAAACAAGATATCTCCTTCAGATTTTAGATTGTCTCTATTTAGAAAAATTGGACTCCTAAGTAATATGTAGATGTTTGAATTCCCTCACCATTAATATACTGCTTCTGCATCAGCTTGGATACTTGGATTCAGAAAGCATTTTTACTAGGTAGTCTGTATAAATTACCCTAAACACCATCACCTCTGTCTCTCTATTATTAATATTTTATTATAATTTACAAGCTCACCACAATACTTCTCTGCATTAATTCATATATTTCTATACTTTAATATAATTCTTGACATAGAAATCCCTCCATTTATATTTCATCTTTTTCATTTAAATAAAGTATAACTTTCATGGCTTTATGTCAGACACAAGTTCTTCTCAACAAATTTTTCAATATTCATAAGACTTTATAATATTTAGAAGGTCCTTTGTTCAAATTATGCTAAAAAGGTTCAGGTAGAATAAAGCTTTATTCCTTTTAAGGTAAGTAGAGAGTTGTTAGTTTGAGTCACCTTAAATAAACCATTATTGATTATTTTATTAAATGTAGTTATCCCACTGGTCAGAAAGAAGAGATAAAAAACACTGAATAGATATTACAGAGAGAAGAAAGAATAGGTACATGCTGCCTGTGTTACAGACTCCTGTGGACACTATTCTCTGATTAACAGACTACGTAGGCGGTAGCAATTCTGTTTTAATGGACTTTGCAACTTCTATTTTTCTGTCTGCAAAGGAAAAGGAGGTAGAAATCCAATAGTTCCTTTGGGAGATTGGCAAAAAGAGAAGAAAAAATTTTGGCAATGCTCACTAGTCTCATAATATTTTCTGATATTTTGCAGGCATGCAGTTGAGAACTGTTTTGCTCCCAGTCCTTAAACTGTGAAGGTCAGCTTAGCACCATAAAGGAAAGGTTCCTGGCAGCATTCAAAAAGCTTTCCAGAGGTAATAGAATGTTAATATTTGGGTTATTCTTTATTGCCTACAAAATCAGTAGGATGGTAAAAGTTATCTGCATTAGAACAAGCTGAAGTAGAAGTGTTCTGCTATATAGCAGTAACATATGAGAATATTTCATATACAAGTTCTTAATTTGTCATTCTCTTTTAAAAATCTATTGACGTATAGATGTAATTACCCATTTCTTAGTGAATTTAACTAATACCAACATATTTATTGAAAATTACATTCTAATGAAAACATTATACTGTGAGAATTTACTTTTTTTGTCCACTAGATACACCTGGGAAAGAATTTTTGGCTGTCCCCTTTTTGGTAAATATATATGGACCGGCAGCAAATAGACAAACTTTCAAAATGAGAATGTTCTTCAAACAAAACCTATTTCATCTATGACTAAATGTCATGTGAACTCAACCAAACAGCGCAGTATAGAAATAGGAAGTGTCATGAGAGGACAGCAGTGCCACCTAAAGAAAAGGCTGTTTCTGTTAAAACATTTGGAACCAACTCTGAAACCTTGATAAACATTTTCTATGGCAGGAGTTAGTGAAAGTCTATATATAGGTTGGTGGGTCTCATTGCTGGAAGCACGCTAAGTTTGTATTGGATTTTCCAACCTAATTCCAAGTAAATGAAATTTATTTGTTTAAAAAATTACGTTTCTCCATTAAGTTTCCTCCATTAGCTTTCAGTTGAAGCCATAGTTTCACATTTCAATATGGAAAGCCTAACATAGCCTGAGAGAGCAGGGCACGACTTTCAGTTCTTATTTAGAGTTTACCTAAATCTCCCCTGCCAACACCGCCATCACCACCATACTCCTTAACATCCATTCTGTCCTCAACATCACAGGCTACCTATTGTGTTGACAGCAATATTGTTACTTCAGAGTTCTAAAAATTTGGCTATATACTCTTCTGTATGGTTTTTCTGAGGCCCTCCAGTTGTTCCTTTACCTTTTACAGATTCTGAAAAAGGTTACTGAAAAGCTATTTTCATGTTCGTGCCCTTCAGACCCTGAACCTCTTCTGGCACAGGCACCAATGTCATGAGAACAAAAGGGACGCAGGTCATCCTATTTTCCTAGTATCTACTTCCCCTTCCCCTCCTCTCTTGCCATATACAAACCACAAGCTCTTATTCTTCTCTGAGTTCTTTTCTCTTTCCTTCTCTTCATAATCCCTTCTATAATAGCTTCCTCTCACCTTCCTTTTCTGGATCCCTTTTCCTGCCTCTTTTAACTAATAAAGTGTATCTAGATACTTTTTTCAGATAAAACAAAAAGTTTGAGAATTTATGCACCAATAAATCTAATATAACTTATAAATAAGTAAATATGCACATCTACTACTCTGATAACTTTCACATTAAAATATACCCCAAGACATAAATTGTAAATGAAGAAAATATAGGAAAAAGACGTTTTAAAAGATTTACTTTTTTATTTGCTAATTGAACAGAAATCTTTTTGTTTTCCATAAAAGTGTACAATTAAAAATATTTTTACAGGGAGCTTAGCATGAGCCTTTAAACAGAAATCCCCTACTGGATATTTACCCAAAGCAAAATAAAGTCATTTTTTTTTTTTTGTAAAGACATTCACACTAGAATGTTTATTGCAGCACAATTCACAGTTGCAAAGATGTGGAATCAACCCAAGTCCCCATCAATTCATGAGTAGATTAATAAAATGTGGTATATGTATACCATGAAGTACTACTCAGCCATAAAAAAGATGAATTAATACCTTTTACAACAATCTGGATGGTACTAGAGACTATCCTCCTAAGTGAAGTATAGCAAGAATGGAAAAACAAACACCACTTGTACTCA